>CAKNXH010056157.1:7926-21537 GCA_932178445.1 Andricus quercusramuli | reverse complement strand
TTTAAGCAAATAGTTGAATTTTTACCTAAGAAGAATAATTTTTTACCAGAAAAGAGCAGTTTTAAAGAAAATACATAAATTTTCAACCCGAAAATATGAATTTTAAAGTAAAAAGTTAATTTTCAACCAATTAGTTGAATTTTCACTGAAAAAGAATGAATTCTCAACAAAACACATACATTTTTCATCAAATAGTTGATTTGCCAACCTAAAAAATTAATTTTCTAACCCGAAAATATGAATTTTCAAACAAAAATTTAATGTTCAATCGAATAGTGAAACTTTTTAGGAAAATGATAGATTTTTCAACAAAATAGTTAGATTTTTATGCCAAATAGTGGAATTTTAAACTAAAAACGATCAATTTTCAATAAAAAATGGAATATTTGAAATTGCGCCTGAAAAAATGGATTTTCTAATAAAAAATATAATTCAACTAAAAACGATCAATTTTCGATCAAAAGTAGAATAGTTTAATTTTCAGATAAGAAAGTTAATTTTTATAGAAAAAAACGAGAATTTTTATTGCCATTTGTCTGAAATTTTTTCAATTTTGTTAAAAATTCGTATTTTTTTGGTGAAAATTTTTCTTTATAAGTAAATTGAATTATTCTGTTTTAAGTTGAAAATGTATATTTTTTAAATAAAAATTCAATCACTGAAAGTTGAACAACTTTGTTAAAAATGCAGTTTTCTGGTTCAATATTTATTATTTTAGTTGAAAATGGTTTGGTTAAAAATTCAACTATCTTTTTGAAAATTCGTTTTTTTAGTTAATAATTAATTTTTTGAACAGAAAATTGAACTCTTCGATTTTTTAAAAATTGGTTTTAGTTCAAAATTCAAGCATTTTGTTGAAATTTTGTTTTTTGGTAGAAAATTAAAATTCTTGCTTGAGAATTCATCTTTATGTTGAAAACTAACTGTTATTTTGAAAATTTAACTATTTCATTAAAAAGTAAACTACTTTGATGAAAAATGTAACTATTTTGTTGATTTTTTTTTAGTTGGAAATTCAACTATTTGGTTGAAAATGTATGTGTTTTGTTAAAAGTTCACCTTTTTTTGTAGAAAATTAATCTTCTTTGTTGAAGGTTCAACTACTTGGTTAAACTATTTTGTTAAAAAATATCATTTTTTGATAATTCAACTATTTTGTTAAAATTTAGTTTTTTTGGTAAATAATAATTTAAAAAAAATTAAATATGTAACTATTCCATTTTTGTTTAAAGTTTATATTTTTAGTTAAAAATTCAACTATGTGGTCAAAAATTCATGTATTTTGTTGAAGATTCGTCTTTTGGGCTAGAAAATTAATCTTCTTGGTTAAAAATTCATATTTTTGGTTGAATATTCATCTTTGGTGAAACATTTCTTTATTGTTTATAGAAAATAAAATTTCGGGTAAAAAAATAAATTTTTGAAATAAAAATGTAACTTCCATATTTGATCAAAAATTTATATTTTTTCGTTCAATATTCATCCATTTGATTGAAAATTGATGTATTTTCTTGGAAATTTGTCTGTTCAGTAGAAAATTAATCTTCTTGGATCAAAATTCATGTTTTCGGTTGAAAATTCATCTATTTATTTGAAAATTCATATCTTTCGTTTTTTAACTCAGAACTTAGCAATTCCAGTTGAAGATACATCATTTTAGTTGAAAATTTATCTCTTTGTTTGAAAATTAAAATAATTTCTTGAAAATTACTTTTTTGGTTCGGTTGAAAACTAATTTTTTAACGGAAAATTTAATTAATCCATTTTTGATTGAAAATTGATCTTTTTCGTTGGAAATTCAACTATTTGCTTGAAAATTCTTCATTTTAGTTGAAAATTTATCTTTTTGGTTGAAAGTTTAACTATTTTGATGAAAAGTAGTTTTTTTGGGGTGAAAAACTATTTTTTTAAATTAAATTGATTAATTTGATTAAATTGAAAATTCATGATTTTGGTTAAAAATTCAACTATTTGTTGAAAAATTAATCTAGTTTGTAGGAAGTTCAACAATTATGTTAAAATGTCATTTTGTTTGTTGCAAATTCAACCATTCCATTTTAAGTTGAAAATTTTTTTTTTAGTTGAAAATTCAATGACTTTGTGGAAAACTGTATTTTGTTGAAAATTCGACTTTTTCGGTAGAAAATTAATTTTCTCGGTTGAAAAGTGGAATATTTAATTAAAAACTCATCTATTTTGTTAAAAATTCAAGATTTATGTAATCCAGAGTAATCTTATGCAATCCGAAGTAATCTTAGATAATCCAGATTAATTCCGTATTTTAATAGAGGTAATCCCAGGTAATCGGAAATAATCCGGAGTAATCCGCCTCTGCTGGAACAAATTTTTGGGAGTTGTTTCCCCTTCGAAGCCTTTAAATTTTAAAGTGTCAGAAGCTAAGAGCAATTCCAATCTGTGAAACGGTTTTCTCCACTCAAGACGAAAAAATACTTCGTGGGAAGAGAGTGCGGTGTGCAGAAGAGAGTGCGGTGTACGGAAGAGAGCGCAGTGTGGGTAAGAGAGTGCGGTGTGCGAAAGAGAGTGCGGTGAAGGGAAGCGAGTGCAGTGTGCGGAAGAGAGTGCGGTGTTGGGAAGTGAGTGCGGTGTTGGGAAGTCCGTGGATAACGTAATAGGGATTAGATAATGATTAAAAGTTAATTTCGGAATAGAAAAAGGGCAATCAGGCCGGAAATTCCAGCAGGGTAGATGGTTTTCTTTGATCAGTAACGCATGAAGAGAAGCGTCGCGTCTCGCCAGTTCTGCGGTCTTGTCTGCTGTTTGGGTTCGAGCTAAAAGTCAGCTCGGGGAAGGGTCAACGCGCTCTAGGACGGTCAGCAGGTATATTATCTGAAATCAGCTATACATTCGACCCAACTCGTCTCGAAGGACTTTCGTCTTTAAATACCTTTGCGTCTTTAAATTCACAGAAAAACTGACAAATTTCATTTTTAAAAGATTTCTAGTTGAATCAATTCCACTTTACTTAGGATTCAAAACAGTTTCAAACTGGTCACTCTTTCCCCCCTGGATTTCCCTCTTTTCTGCTTTTTTAAATAATTTTTTTTCCTTGTTTTCAAGAAACTTCCCCTCTTTTCCCTTTATATCGTTTTTTTTTGCTAAAATGCAAATCGAATTAGGAAAAAAAAATTTGGTTGAATTTCCGTTACCAGAAATATTAATCAGAAAAGTTTTACAGCAGAAAAAATCAACGACGTACCTTAATAAAATATGGCCCCCCCCCCCCGTTGGAGCGTAGGTGATTTATAGTTTCCAGAAATAATAAGATATGGGATTTAAAACTAATGAAAATTTTTTTAATCGAGATAATATATTCTTTGCAGGGTGAAAACTTCATTTTCAAAATTCCCTGATTTTTCGTTGATCAATTTTTTATTTTTTCTAACCATTAATCTTCAAATTCCAGCATTTTTATCTTGTAATATTTTTACGATCTTTTATAAACGGAACAAAAAAGTATTCAAGATAAAAATTTAAAATTTTCAAATTTATTTATTCATTTTAAACAAAGAAAATTAATTTTCTACCATAAAAGATGACTTTTTGACAAAATAGTTGAATTTTCAACTTAAAAAAATGAATTCTCAACAAAAAAGTGAAATAGTTGATATTTCAACCAAAAAAGATGAAATTTCATTTAAAAAACATTAATTTTAGATTAAAAAGACGAACTTTCAGTAAATAAAGATTTTTTTGTTTTGGTTAAAAATTAATTTTTTAACTGAAAATTTAACAAATCCATTATTGTTTGAAAATTGCCCTTTTTTGTTCAAAATTCAACTATTTGGTTAAAAATTCTTCATTTTAGTTGAAAATTCATCCCTTTGGTTGAAAGTTGAAATATTTTGTTGGCAATTCGTTTTTTTGTGTGTGAAACTAGTTTTTCAAATTAAAAATGTAACTATTCCATTTTAGACAAAAAAATTGTTTTTGGTTGGACCTGTTTAAAAATATCGTAATTTCATTTAAAAAATATGAGTTTTAAAACGAAAAAGACGAATTTTCAATAAAGAAAGATTTTTTAGTCATGAAAAAAAAGTTCACCTAAATTGCTGAACCTTGAAGCCAAAAGACTAATTTTCTGTACAAAAAATGAATTTTCAACCAGAAAATATGAATTTTGAGCAAAAAAATTAATTATAAAAAAAATATCGAAATTTTCAACCAAGGAGATGAATTTTCAACTGAAAATATGAATCTTCAAAAAAAAGAAATTTTTTAACAAAGTTGTTCAAATTTGAATTTTTATCCAAAAAATATTTTAGTTTGACTTTTCAACATCAAAATATGGGTTTTGAATGAGAAGTAAATTTCCGACGTAATAATTGAAATTTCAACAAAACTGTTGCATTTTCGACCAAAAAGGATGACTTTTTAACCAAATTCTTGAATTTTTTTAAATTTAATTTTTTTCGTAGAAAATTAGTGTTTTTGGTTTGAAAATTCAACTTTTCGGTTAAAAATTCAAGCATTCCGTTAAGAGTTCATTTTTTTGGTTGAAAGTTGAACTACTTTATTAAACATTAATTTTATTTCAGATTCACCTCTTTCGTTAAAAATTTGTATTATGGTAGAAAATTCAATCATTTCGTGGAAAATTTAATTATTTTTTTCATTTTTGTTTATTTGTGAAAAAGGAATCTTTCTTAGTTGTAAATCATTTTTTAAATTGAAAATTCAACTATTTGAATGAAAATTAAACTGCTTTATGGTTGAAGTTTAATTGTTTGTTTATTTCAAACTGATTCGTTAAAAATTGTACTATTTTGTAAAAAATTTAATTATTTTGTTGAAAATACAACGATTTTATTAAAATTTTCTCTTTTTGGTTGAAAGTTCAACAATTAACTTTTATTAAATTAGTCCTTTTGGCTTGAAAATTCAACTATTCGGATGAAAATTCAACTGCTTTTTTGGTTGAAGTTTAATCTTTTTTTATTGCAAATTCGACCATTGGGTTAAAAATTAAAAAGTCGTCTAAAAAATTCATCATTTTGGCTTGAAAATTCAACTGTTTGGTTGAAAATCTAATAATTTTTTTGAAAATTCATATTTTTATGTTGAAAATTGAAATATTTGCTTGAAAATTAAATTATTTGGTTGAAAATTTATCTTCTTGGATTAAAAATTCATCTTTTTCGGTAGAAAAGTTTTTGGTTGAAAATTCCTCTTTCTTAATTGAAAAATTATCTGTCTTCTGAAAAATTCGTCTACTTGGCTTGAAGATTCAACTATTTGGTTAAAAATGCAACTATTTTTTGTTGAAGTTTAACCTTTTTTATGTGAAAACTGTTTGGTTAAATTTCAACAATTTGTTGAAAATTCATATTTTTGGGAATAAATCTTCAATCAAGTATCAATTTTTAGTATCAAGTATCAAATTTGAGTATAATTTTTTAATCAATTAGTTGAATTTTGAAAAAAATGTCTCAACGAAAAATGTAATAGTTGATGTTCCATCCAAAAATATATTTTTATTTTAGATTAATAACAGTTTAAGATAATCAAAAAAGAACGCTTTTTTAACCAGAGAACTGAATTTTTAATAAAGTAGTTTGACATTAAAGCAAGCAGTTGAATTTTTCACGAAAAAAAGACATTTTCAAGTAAAAATATTAGATTTCAACCCAAAAATGATGAGATTTAAAAAAAAATGGATACATTTTCAAATAAAGAGATTAATTTTCAACTAAATTTATGAATATTTAACGAAAAAATAAGTTGGTAAGAAAATGGTTAAACTTTCAACCAAATAGTTGAATTTTCAGCTAAAAAAGAGAAATTTTGAACCAAAAACGTAATAGTTAAAATTTCAACAAAAAAATTAATTTTCAGCGAAAAATGTAATAGTTAATATTTCTTCAACAATAATTTTAATTTCAAATCCAAGATTAAAATCCAAAAGAAGATGAAATTTCTTTCAAATTGTTAAATTTTCTGTAAAGTAGTTTAATTTTCTACACAAAAGTATCAATTTTTAACCAATAGTTGAATTTTCAACCCAAAAAGACGAATTTTCAAGAAAACAGTTGAATTTTCATTAATAAAAAAAGAATGAATTTCAATAAAATTTTTGTCGAAATAATTAAATTTGCAGTCAAAAGTTGCATTTTGAACCAAAAAAGATCAAGTTTTAATCAAAGTTTTGTTTTCAATTTTCGTTTGGGAACAGTTTAAGCAAGTATAAAATTTATAAAAATTTATTAATAATATTTTCATCCATAATTGAATTTAATAATTATAAAAGAAATTTTTAATTTGTAAAATGACCGAGGAAAGTAAGAAAAAAATTGTTTTCGTCGAAAATAATATATAAAAAATTGAAAAATAATGCAATTTTGTTAATTTGTACCTAAAGTTGAAAAATAAAATATTTTTATTTCATTTTTCGATGCTCTTTTCAATAAACTTTTGCACGAGATGCGTAAAAAATAGACAAAAGTTTTGATTTAAAATTTAAAAATATAAAAGAGTATAGAAGAGTATAACAAAAAAGAAAAACATTTTTAAATTAAGATCGAACAGAAATTTATTTTATCATGAATAATTTTATGCAAAATGAGCATGAAAAAGATTCAAAATTAAAAACAGGCCTCTAAAAAAATAGATTTCTGTTCGATCTTAATTTAAAAATTTTTTAAATAGAGACACTAAACAAATGATTCTTTCCAATCTGCAGGGGAAATTTTTGTAAAAATGTAATAATCTAAGTACATTGGTTTGAATCATCCACAAAAAAAAAAGAAAAACATTTTTTGAAATATATTTTGACGAAACCATTTTTTCCTCCTTATCGCCCCTTAAGGTTATTTACTCCCATAAGCTTTACACACAAAAAATTGATTTTTTTTTATACATACAAAAAAGCAAAAAATTTGAAAATTTTAAATGAACTTGCCCAATGGTGAGAAATTTTTGGAAAATAAAAAAGAAAAATTGTAATGCCACAAAGAAACTTTTCAGTGCTATTGCCAGTGAATCTAATCATTTTTAATTTTTCGGTCCACCCCAGTCTAAGGTCTAAACGGTCTAAACTCTAAATGTACGGCAAGGCAATTAAAATTTAATGAATTGTGAAATAGAAAGTATGTAACCATAACGAACGACCGAAGAATTCGTTCCCTAAACTGCCTAAGCCTAAACCAATAGGTTCCCAGACGATAAAATTAACTGCCTCCAATTCCCAATTCTTTATTCTTTACTCTTTGTGACTCATGTTGACCTGCCGGGTTTTTTCACTTTTTCTAGGAATCCTTCTTCCAATATTGCTTCGGCGTTGAGGAACCGGACTGCTTCGGAGCCCTGGATTTGAACACGGGCTCGTCGATCTTGTTCTTTCCCCGCTTACCAGCTGAATATGCGGTTTTCATGGGGAAGATACATTCGCTTCAAGATTTCAAGGAAAGATACGATGTTGATGAAACCTACTACACTGACGAAATTGCCTCAGTACTCAGCCAAAAAAATGCATCCTTGCTCCTCACTTTGGTTAGTCAATTTTTATTACTTATTTCATTTCTAAGTTCATTAAACGATTGTTTATTCTCTTTTTTAAACCGTTTTATCGGTTCAATGTTTCTTAGCCCTGGGCAGAAACCCTTTTAGATTTGGTCGATTGTTCGCCAATCTGTGGTATTTTTGTCACGATACTCGAGACGAGATTCGAGACAATTTTCGAGACGAGGCTCGAGACAATGTTCGAGACGAGGCTCGAGGCGCGAGGCACAAGTCGAGACTCGAGACGAGACGAGGCTCGAGGCGAGATTGGTGACGCGACTCATAACGAGATTCGAGATGAGGGACCGTACTCAAATTACGTAACATCTCCCCGCCCCCCCCCCCCCTCGAGACATTTTGTTACGATTTGTTACTGAAGAGGGGAGGGGGTCCTTCGCTCATGTACGTAATTTTTGCAAATTCGCAAAAATTTTCTCCTGAAGATTATATTTTTAGTTATAAATCTTATTATTTGGTCGAAAATTTAACAATTTTCTTTGAAGGGCATAATTTTTTTTTTTGCAAATTCAACTGTTTTTTTAAAAATTCGTCTTTTCGGGTTAAAAATAACTCTTTTCGTATAATAGTGAACTTTTGTTTAAAATTCATATTTTGTTGCTGATAAGTCAACTGAAATATTTTTTGGATGAAAAATATTTCTTCTGAAAATTTGTCTTTTTAATTTAAGATTTCATCTTTTTTTGGTAGAAATAATGCATCTTTCTTGAACAAAAATGCAACTGTTTTTTTGAAAATTCAACTATTTCCTAGAAAATTTACTTTTTGTTTAAAATTTGTATTTTCCTGTAGAAAAGTCCATTGAAATCCTTTTGGATGAAAATTCAAGTCTTTTTTGCTTGAATTGGTCTTTTTGTGTTAAAAATTCAACTCTTTTCGTATAAGATTAATCTTTTGTTTAAAATTCATATTTTGTTGCTGATTCAACTGAAATATTTTTTGGATGAAAAATATTTTTTTTGAAAATTTGTCTTTCTAATTTATGAGTTCATCTTTTTTTTAGTAGTAATATTGCATGTTTCGTAGAAAAAATGCAACTGTTTTGTTGAAAATTCAACTATTTCCTAGAAAATTTACTTTTTGTTTAAAATTTGTATTTTCCTATAGAAAAGACCATTGAAATCCTTTTGGATGAAAATTCAAGTCTTTTGTTGAAAATTTGTCTTTTTGATTTAAAAATGTATCTGTTTTAGTAGAATTTTCATTTTTCTTGGACCAAAATGCAACTGCTTGGTTGAAAATTTAACAGTCTTGTCAAAAAGTCATACTTTTTTGTTGAAAATTTTTTTAAAATTAAAAATTCATCTGTTTTAAGAGAATTGTTATCTTTCTTGATGGAAATGCAACTTTTTGGTTGAAAATAAAACTATTTTTTATAATTAGTCATACTTTTGGTTGAAAATTCTACTGTTTTATTGAAAATTTAACTATTTCGTAGAAAATTTACTTTTTGTTTAAAATTAATATTTTGGTGTTAAAAAATGAAGTGAAACTTTTCTGTATGAAAGTTCAACTTAAAAAAAACTGTCCTTTTTCGTTAAAACTTCCTCGGTTTTAGTACAAATTTCATCTTTCTTGGATAAAAATTCAACTATTTGGTAGAGAATTCAACTATTCTGTAAAAAATGTACTCCTTTTGGTTAAAAAATTCGTCTTTTTGGATGAAAAAGTTAATTTTGTTCGTAGAAACTTATTTTTGTTGAAAAATTCATATTTTGATCTTGAAAAGTCAACTGGAATCTTTTCTGGATGAAAATTGAACTATTTAAAAAAAAAAAAATTTAATTTAAAATTCATCTGTTTGAAGAGAAATTTCATCTTTCTTTGATGAAAATGCAACTGTTTGGTTGAAAATGAGAATATTTTGTTAAAAAGTCATACTTTTGGTTGAAAATTCTACTGTTTTGTTGAAAATTTAACTATTTCGTAGACAATTTACTTTTTGTTTAAAATTCATATTTTGGTGTTGAAAAATAAAATGAAAGCTTTTCTGGATGAAAGTTCAACTTTAAAGACAAATTTGTACTTTTTTATTAAAAATTCATCTCTTTTAGTACACATCTCATCTTTCTTGGATAAAAATTCAACTATTTGGTAAAGAATTCAACTATTTCGTTAAAAATTCATCCCATTTGGTTTAAAAAATTCGTCTTTTCAGATGAAAAATTCAATTTTCTTCGTAGAAACTTAGTTTTGTCAAAAAATTCATATTTTGATCATGAAAAGTCAACTGGAATTTTTTCTGGATGAAAATTCAACTATATAGGATATATTTTTTAATTTGTGTTCTTTTCAAATGAAAATTCATCTGTTGCAAGAGAAATTTCATTTTTTTTATAGAAATGCTATTGGGAAGAGAATTCAACAATTTTGTTAAAAATTCATCCCTTTTGGGTCAAAATTCGTCTTTTTGGATTGAAAATTCACTTTTTTTCGTAGAAACTTATTTCTTGGTTAAAAAATCATATTTTGATCGTGAAAAGTCAACTAAAATCTTTTTTAACTGAAAATTCAACTATTTTTTTAAATGTATATTTTTGATTTATGAATTGATCCGTTTTGGTAGGCATTTCTTTTTTTTATGAAAATATTTTTAGTTGAAAATTCATCTCATTGGTTGAAACTTTAACTATTTTGTAGAAAATTAATCTTTTAAAATTGAAAATTCAACTACTTGGGTAAAATTTGAACTACATTGTTAAAAACTTATTTTTTTGATTGAAGGGTTATGTCTTGTCAAAAATTCACCTGTTTAGTGGAAAAGTTTTTTTTGTTGTATAAAATTCATTTTTTAACTGACAATTTGGAAAAGTTTTTTTTGTTGTATAAAATTGATTTTTTAACTGACAATGTAACTTTTCCATTTTTTTAAGATTGATATTTTTTAGTTGAAAGTTCTCCTTTTTTGGTAAAAAAAATAATTCGCTTGGTTAAAAATTTTAATTTATTTTTTGATAAAAATGCATCAGTTTCGTTGAAAAATAATTTCTTGCTGAAGTCTTATTTTTTGTTTGTAAATTCAACTTTTTATAGAAAAAATTCATCTTTTGGCTTGAAGTTTCAACAATTTAGGTAAAATTTTCTTTCTTTAGTGAAAAATCTTTATTTGTTGAAAATTTTTTTTTTTGGTTTTAAGAAACTTTTTTTTTTGTATAAATTTAATGTCTTTTGATTGAACTATAAACTATAACACTTTTTGTTGGGAATTTATATTTTTAGGTTGAAAATTCAACTATTATGTTAAAAATTTTTTTTGTTAAAAATATTTTTGTTGAAAATTCAAGTATTTTGTTAAAAAGCCATCGTCTTATATATTTTATACCAAATCGATTAATCGTCAACCAAATAGTTTTATTTTAAAATAAAAAGATAAATTTTCAACCAAGAAGATTAATTTTTTACCAAAAAAGTCGAATTTTCAACATATGTGATTAATTTTCATCAGAAAAAGATTATTTTTCAACGAAAAATTGTCTCATTACATTTGCAGCTGAAAATTAATTTCAAACAAGAAATAATAAATTTTTAATGAAATAGAACAATATTCAACAAAAACTGATTAATTGTAATCAAACAGTTGCATTTTCAACCAGAAGAGATTAAATTACTACCAAAAAAGATGAATTTTCAAAACCAAAAAGAAGAATTTACAACTAAAAAAGATCAATCATCTACTAAAATTGCACCAGGTAATTTTAATCAAGCAGTTGAATTTCTAATCAAAAAAAGATAAATTCTCAACGAAAAATTTAATAGTTGAGGTTTCAATCAAAAAATATTTTAATTATAGAACAATAAAAGTGGATTCAACCAAAAAAGAGAATTAATTTTCAACAAAATAGTTAAATTTGTAACCAAAGAGATAAATTTTCTCCTAAAATGATGAATCTTCAAACAAAAAAATTAATTTTTAACAAAGTAGTTCAACTGTAAAGCAAGTAGTTGAATTTTCAACTAAAAATAAAAAAATTTTAACAAAAAAGATAAATTTTCAATCAAAGAAGGAATTTGCAACAAAATATGTAGTTAAATTTTCAACTAAAGAGATGAATTTTCGAACAAAAAAAATGTCAACGAAAAATGTAATAGTAATTTCTACCAAAAAATTTTAATTTGAAAGAAAATTTGTCAAGAAAGAAAATAAATCTAAACAAAATAGTTGAATCTTTAACCAAAAAGTTATAATTTCCATCCAAACATTTGCATTTTTAACAAAAAAAAAGGATGAAGTTTCAACCAATTTGTTTAATTTTCAAATAAAAACACTTATTTTCAACGTGAAAATTTAGTTTTCAACCGAGAAAGATTTTCCAATCAATGAACCTAAAAATATTCGTTGTAAATTTAAAACAGGCACAATTTTACTGATTAAATTTAACAAATTAAACAGTCAATATTGCTGATTGAATCAGTCTTTTACTCAAAATGACGAATTTTCAGTCAATAGAAGTGACTGATTTGTCTGTTAAGATTTAAAATGACTGATTTGATCAATGAAAGTTACAGTTTAGATAATTTAAAATACCTGATTCGATTAGTGGAAGGTACTGATTATATAATTCAAAATGACTGATATCGTAAGTCAAAATTACAGATTAGATCGTTAAAAATTACTGATTTCATCAGTGAGTCCAATCGATTGATTTGGAAATTGAATAATTTGGAAATTTGACTGATTAAATTATTTGAACATGCTTTGACTTAAAATTCAGTTGTAACAGATAAATATGTCAATATTTTTGACCGAATCAATCAGTAACATGAAATGACTGGTTTAATTAGCGAAAGGTTCTAATCAGATCATTCAAAATGTCTGATTTAATTAATGAAATTCACAGTTTAATTATTTTAAATGGCTGATCCGGTCAGTGAAAATTACTGAGTTGATCATTTAAAATGACTGATTTCATCAATGATCCTAACAGATGGGATCATTTGAAATGACTGATATCATCATTGTGTCAAAATTTCAGGTTTCAAACATCACTTTTGACTCATTTATCAATCTTTAAATCCTTATTATTCGAATCAGTCAATATAGACTGCAAACAAGTCACTTTTGATTTATTCGAATATAGAGTGCTAATTTTCAACAAGAGAGTTAATTTTCAACCCCCCCCCCCCAAAAAAAAACGTATTTTCAACCAAAAGAGATGACTTTTTATCAAAATAATTAATTTTTCAGCCAAATAATAAAATTTTTCTATCAAAAATATAATAGTTGGGTTTTTAACGAAAAAGAACTCCTAACAAAAAAGGTTAGATTTTTTTATGGGTTCTATTCATTCAGATCGAATTTAAGTGGGGAAAAACGAGAAAATCGGAAAAGTGGAGAATAAGGGAAAGAGAAAGAAAATTGATCTTTTTTTGTTGAAAATTCAACTACTTGGTAAGATTCTGTTAAAAATTCATTTTTTTTTTGTTGAAGATTCTTCTGTTTGGTTATTTATGTAACTATTTTCTTGAAAATTAACTTTTTTTAACAATAATTTTTTAAATTGAAAATCTATTTATTTCGTTGAAAATTCATGTAATTTCTTGAAAACTCGTCTGTTTTTGTAAAAAAATTAATCTTCTTGGATCAAAATTCATCTTTTTGGATAAACATGAACTCCTTGGTGACAAACTGACCTGTTTTCTTGAAAATGTAATATTTTTAATTGATATGTTAGGAATTTAATGCATTTCTCCTATTGTTAGGGTACTTTTTCTTCAGGGAAGGAAATAAGGAAAAATTAGGGGTGGGGAATTAGGGGAAATCAGGGGAAGGCAGGGGCAAGGAAGTAGGAGAAGCGCGGGAAAATGAGGAGACGCGATGTCAGGAGAAATGAGGGGTGGGAAAGTTTGTGATTTGAGGGGAAATGAGAGGAGGGGAAGTAGAGGAAACGAGTGTTAGGAAAGTAGGGGTTGTTAGTGGAAATGAGGATGAAGAAAGTAGGGGAAGTGGGTGGAGGGTAACTCGGGAAAACGAGGGAAAATAAGGAAAGGGGAAGTAAGGGAAAATTAGAGAAGGGGAATTGAGTAAAAATGAGGGGTGGAGAAGTAGAGGAACTATTTTCATTTATAAGAATTCATTCC
>CAKNXH010056155.1:401-12740 GCA_932178445.1 Andricus quercusramuli | reverse complement strand
ATTATTTTTTGAAATTTTACAAATTGTAAATAGAAAATATATTTTTTGGAGCTTATTATTTAGTTCTTTAAATTATTATTTGTTTAAAAACTATTATTTTATGCCACGAATTCATGTTTAAACTATGGCGGAATTTTTATTTCAAAGTACATAATAAAAAAAAGCAATATATACACTACAGTGGTCCAAAAATTCGACTTTCGATTTTTGGTGATAAAACCCCTCCCATTTTGTTCGTTTTCCGGAAAAAGAAATTCCGTAATTTTTTTTTTTTTTTTTCAACTTTAACTTTAACCCGGGCTTTTGAAATTAACATGGGGTTTTGAATGGGAAAAGCTCAATTTTCAAAAAAATGGAAAAAGAAGTACTTGTTATACATTTTTTGTCAAGTAAAGTATTGTCACCTCTTGAGGAGTATTTAAGGAATAATTTCCACCCAATAGCTTTTTATTTTGACACACCTGAACCCCTTTAATTGTGCCCGGAAAATGCCCCAAAAAATGCAAAATAGCAGTTTTCTATCAAATTCATGCTAAAGACGGTATTTAAAAAAAAAATTTCAACATGAATTATTTTTAATCGATAAGTGACTAGTTTGAAAGTATATTTTAAATAATTGTTAATTGTTTAAACAATTTTTTTCCCCTGTAAATCGTGAAAAGTTATTATCTTTCGGAATAAATCGTACAATGTTGATGAATGTCAAGAGTAGTAGTTCTTGTTTAACTTATTTGGTAATTATTTTAACAATTTTCATTTGTTTAAACAATTTTTTCTCCCTAAAATCGTAAAAAGTTATTCATTTCTGAAAATAATGACACAATTGAAGGAATTTAAGAGTAATATTTTTTTTCTACAGAATATTTAGCAATTTTCAAAATAATTTCTATTTGTTTGAACAATTTTTGTTTGTTTAAAATTTTTTTTCTCTGCAAATCGAGAAAATTTATTCTTTTCAGCAATTAATGACACAATTAACGAATTTTAAGAATAATATTTTTTTGCTTAAGATACTTTGAAATTATTTAAACAATTAATAATCATTAATAATCATTAATATAAACCATTTTTGCAGTCTGTTATGAGTAGTTATTTTTTCAGATCATATTCGTTAAAATAAATAATTTTTCAAATGAATTTCGGGTAATGAGCATCAACAAACATTTTTAAACAAACAAAAATTGTTCAAACAAATAAAAATTATTTTAAAAATTGCTAAATATTCTGTAGAAAAAAGATATTACTCTTAAATTCCTTTAATCGTGTCATTAATTCCAGAAAGTAATAATTTTTTACGCTTTCCAGGGGGAAAAATTGTTTAAACAAATCAAAATTGTTTAAATAATTACCGAACATCCTTAAAAAATGTATTGCTTTCAACACTCGTTAATTGTGTCATTATTTTCAGAAAATAATAACTTTTTACAATTTTAGGGAGAAAATTTTGTTTAAACAAATGAAAATTGTTTAAATAATTACCAAATAAGTTAAACAAGAACTACTACTCTTGAAATTCATCAACTTTGTACGATTTATTCCGAAAGATAATAATTTTTCACGATTTACGGGGGAAAAAAATTGCTTAAACAATTTATAATTATTTAAATATACTTTAAAACTCGTCACTTATCGATTAAAAATGATTAATAATTAATGACTGATCATTTTCGGCCAAAAAAAAACGAAAAAAGGACTAATAAACTACCAGAAAATATAAAAAAACTTCGAATGTTGACAATTTTGCCATGTATTTTCAAGAAAGTCGGCCCTATAGGTAATCAGCGCTACGCTCGGGCAATTTAAGTACTGACGCGCAGGGCAGTCAAATGTGTGCCCATTTTTAGCTTTTAGTGCCAGGGAGCTGGTTTCTAACATTGAGCGATCTGTGTTTGTCCATCGTTTGTACGTGACATTATCAATGCAATTTTTGTCAAATAATTCATGTAACTTTTCTGTTACTATTATTAATTATACCAGGGCAATTTTTGCAATAATTTAGAAAGCAATCAGGTTTTGGGTTCTCGCATACCATGGTGCCTAAAATGTCTTTATACGATCCGAGAAAATCATTTCCAGGTTGTGCATCTGCAAGCTCTTTCAGTCGTGCTCCAGCTATCATCAGTTTCATATTTTGATGAATTTTACACACACAAACTGAATGTGTTCCATTACCGCCCGCCAGAATGCATTCCTTTGGTCTTAATCCCGCGAATTTGGAAAACCCAACCTTACAGTCAGGATATTTCTCTTTATAAGCTACGTATAACTCCTTCAAATTTCCTAAGAGTAGTCGTTTCTGTTCATGTACTCGAACTCCATTCTTCTTTACTGACGCGTAATCATTTTTTCCAGGCATTTGCCGACTAAAATCGCTGTGGCGATAAAAATTATGAACAAGCGTTTCTGCCTCTTCAGATTAGGAGATGAACCGATTCCATGTTCGATGTGAATGACTTTTGCCAAACGAGCCATATTATAAGGAACACTAAACGTGTGTTGTATACGCCGAATTTCCCAACTTTTTGGCAACATCGTTAAGAACTGAACTTTTTCTGATTTTTTTGTTGTTTCAGAGATTTTTTCTTTCAACTCCTCAACGAGTTTATTTATTTCATTCTCGTTTTTGTTTACAACTTCAAATATTTTCTGCAGCTCAAAGTCTATAGCTTCCCTTATTTCTTGTACCTTTCGTTTTTGGGCTTTTATTGATCTTCGATCCTTCCGATTTTCAATTGGAGGAATTTGCAAGATTTCAAGTATTTTGTTGAGCTTTATTATTAATTTTTCATCCTCGGAATTCAGATACAAGTCTTCCACTTCTCCAGAAACCACGCCTTCTACTTCATTTTCTGATTCATTGCTGAGGTAATTTTCATTCTGATCTACTGGAGGAAGATCATCAATACGGTTCGGTAAAGAAGAAGGGGATGATGCAGAGTTTCCTAAAACAGCTTTTACATTGTGATTGGTTTTTGGGGGATGAAGACGACATGAATTGCATATAAGCTGCCCCTCTTTGGCTTCGTTAATATCTATTCTTTTACAAAGTTCTTTTGTAATTTTGCGAAGTACTGACATATTCAAATTTTTGCAGTGTCTTTTTTTACTAAAAGGATTACAACACCGAGAAAACGGAGCCATTTTACCTACTTTTTATAGTATTTTACAGCTAAGTATTTTTATGGACTTCGATTGAAAGTTTAAAATATAATAACGTATGTTCGATTAAGCCACTTATAAAGTTCATTCGAGAATGCTGTTACTAACTAATAAACTTGTCACTTATGGAAAACACACTGTCAGTGAGAAATTTAAAGGTATATCCAATAACGCGATCACGGGAGGAAATCAATTTTTTTACAGACACTTATTAAAAGCTTAGAGAAACTATTTGTGTACACTACATGTAACTCTATTAATGCTGACTAAGGAATATGGTACTCAACTCTGTCAACAACAATAGTGTCCAAAAACATAGTAGAATTGTACATCAGTATCTGCTTGTACCAAAGATTTGTTTATCAACACCGCTGGATTGAGTACACTAGTCCGAGACTGCAGCGTTGCAGCGGTGCATTGTTTAATAACAATGTCTGCACTACCCGCTTAGCTGCTGCGCGGCACAAGCATTCGACTGGAATGCCGCTCTTTAAATATTCATAACTCGCGAACCAGATGAGTGACCATCAAGTTTTTTTTTTTGAAATGAAAGATAAAAGAAAAAGGAATATTATTCTAAGAAAAAATAAAAAATTAAAAATAGCAAAATTCGTCAAAAATCGAATCAAAAAATTTTTTTGAGTTTTTTTCGGTGAAAATTTTGAAATTTTTTTTTATCCATATTTTCTATAAAACAGCATCTTGTTTTACAAAATGCCTATAAGTTTCATTGAAATCCAAAAAAAATTGTCGGAAATATTACAATTTAAAAAAATGTCGACCTCAAATTTCAAAATGGCGTCACGACCAGAATTTTCGAAATTTTTGAGAATCCTTCGGCCGAAAAACATTAGCCATAAAGTATCACAACAACACTGGGTTTCATTAAAATCGATGAGATGGCTGCCAAGATTGATTTTTTTGACTGAATGCGTCTGATGTAGATGAGAATCTGACAGCGTCCACAACGGAAACTCCAGTTATGATAGAAACTGACCCGCTTACTGTAGACGCATTGTCTGATGTAGACAGTGATGATAGTTTATAATTTTTTCAAAAGTAATGTTATTGCGATGATTGTACTTACGGAATTTCTAATTTGTTCAAAAGTAATGTTATTACGATGATTGTACTTAGGGAACGTCCATAAACCACGTGGACAGTTTTGTTATTATTAAACTTGATGTAAAATGGGATGGCAGTTTAGGTAAAATGTGCCAAAGAAATGTTTACTGCGATAATTTTACATAGGAAGTCTACGATTTTAAAAGTTACGTGCATAACTTAAAAGTATTTTGCTAGCAAATGTTTAGACTGTCTAGTACATAAACCTCGTTTAACTACGTTAAACTTGTTAACACTTTTATTTATGTTCTTATATTTATATCTGGTTGAACTTGGCCTTTCGTATTACTTCGTCTTACTTTATTCAAAATCATTTTTATAACTGATTTCTGCAGTATTTAATAAGTTATAAACTTTGTTAATGTTACTTTCCAAGGATTTGGACTGAAAAAATATAATTCCTCTGGAATTTGAAATAAAAATCTGTCTACGGTATTCACAGTTGTTTTTTTATTACCCAAACTTGTTAGAAATAGTAATCAATCAATTTCACGACAGATATAAATCTATTATTTTTAATACTGCGATGCGCATTTCTATTTTTTTAATTCAATACCCTTTTATACTTTCGGTAAATTTTTCAGTTCTGAATTCCTATTAATACTTAGCCTAACACATTTTCAAATAGCATTAAAAGATATTCGAAGCTCGTCATTTCTGGCCGCTCTTTAAGGAATACAGGGTGGATAAAACTGGAAAAAAATTCCTATGAAACAACCTTCTTTTTAAATAAACTCAAAAACATTCCACTGAATTTTCTCACTTCAAATCCAAACAAACACTAACCTTTTTCAACAGACAACCTTTTAAATGCGACTCTCAGATAAACTGTCAGAAAGTATGTTGAGGATAAAAGAAGTATCGATTTATGAAATCACTGCACTGAATCTGGCAATACACTGGAAATTTGTTTGCAGCTTGCGCCGCATATAGCCGAGGATTATTATTATTATGAAGGTTAATAACCAAGCAGAAAACGTTTTTGCGATGTAACTTCAAGGGCAAATGAAAAAAAATGTAACCTTGAAGCTATTTTACGTAAAATTCAAAATGCGTTTTATATTCATGAATTCGGCTCGTACAATTCTCAAACTGGAGTACACCGAAAAAACGATATTCTAATATTCAGAGTGTCATATTCTTACACGCATATTCTTAGTAATATTCTTAATGAAGTAAGCGAGATTCTCAATTTAAGAGTATCTTCTAACCAAAGGACGAAATGCGCTTTGCTCTGTCCAATCGTTTCTATTAATGTTTTGTGAGACGTGATTTTCGATCAGTTTTTTGAGTTCGTAATGAGTGACAAGCTCGAAGAAATGCAACAAATTCTAGTGATAAATCGCGTGTGCACATCCATCTGCTTCTCTTTATAGAAAAAGTTAGAGTGAGAAAGGTCTGATGTGACAGTGAGGTTGAATACCGTTGTACCACACCGAGACATAACCTCTCTACATTATTTATTCGTTGGCGTGTGAAATATCAAACTTTTCTCACTTTAACGTTCTCTGCGAAGGGAAACAGATAAAGTTAAAGATGTGCATATGCGATTTATCCTCAGAATTGGTTGCATTTCTTCGAGCTCGTCACATTATATACAATTACTGCCACAGATTTCGGATGCAACTATATTCTTAAACTTAGTGGGGAATTCTTACAATTAGACAAGCATATATATTCTTAAGGTAAGTGGGCCTCCATCGTACATTAAGAATATATTCTTGGCGCCTATTTAAGTTGCAAATATTCTTAAACTTAGTCTGAAATTATTAAAATTAGAATATCGTTTTTTCGGTGTAGCTCTCGGAAGCAACCTGATCCGTGAGAATAAATCAAATTCATATAGATGAAAACAGGATGTCACATCAAATTTCACATACATACACACTTGCATATTTGCGTCTTAAATATAACGGTTTCATCTATAAGGAAGCAATAAATCATTCTTGAACCTGTTTACATCAATTCGGCTCTGACAATTGCGCAATATTCTGTGATGTCATCATGAGCTTCGAAAATGTTCCAGAAGCTCCAGGATCCCTCGAGAATCTTCTAGAAGCTAAGCAACGCGGCGTCCATGCCAGCCTATCACGGATACACACGGACACACACACACAGACACTCACTAATACTAACTCATCCAGAACTCCCCCTGTATATCTACTGATGAATAGCAAAATAAAAAGTTTGTAGTTAGCAGTGATGAAGGGACTTCCATATGGAAATTCAAATGCGCTCATATGTGCTGTAAAAATTTTCCGCATCACATGAAAATTGCTAAAGATATGGAGATCATAACATTTTGCAAAGTGATAAACAACAAAATAACAAGTTTTTAACTCGCAGTGATGGAGGGACTTTCTTATAGGGTTTTCAAATGCGCTCATATGCGTCATAGAAATTTGATGCATATCTTGGAAATTGCCCAAGATATGCTGCCGTCCAAGGTAAAAAGATACATAAGTGACCATGTCACTTATGTATCTTTTTACTTTGGACGGCAGTATGGAAGTCATAACATTTCGCAAATTGATGACCAACAAAATTAAAAGTTTTTCATCCGCAGTGATGACGGAACTCTCATATAGGGTTTCAAATGCTCTTATATGCACCATAAAGATTTTCTGCATATCGTGAAAATTACCCAAGATATGGAGGTAATAACATTTTGCAAATTGATGACCAACAAAATAAAAAGTTTTTTATCCGCAGTGATGACGGGACTCTCGTATAGGGTTTCAAATGCGCTCATATGAACCATAAAAATGTTCTGCATATCTTGAAGATTGTCCAAGATATGGAGGTCACAACATTTTTCAAAGTGATGACCAACAAAATAAAAGGTTTCGAATCAGCAGTGATGAAGGGACTTCCATTATGGGGTTTTAAATGCGCTCATGTGCGCCATAACAATTTTCTTCATATCTTAAGAATTTCCCAAGATATGAAGGTCATAACATTTTGCAAAGTAATGACCAACAAGATAAAAAGTTTCAATCCGCAGTGATGATGGGAGTGTCGTGTGGAGTTTTGAATGAGGTGCATTTCGCTAGCACCATTTTCTTCATGCCGTAATTTTGGGTTTTTTTGGACTTTTTTGGGCACTGATGCGGATTTATGGGCTCTTTTAGTTTCCTTGAAAAACAAACTTTTGGGTGCAGCTGCTGGCTGTCAGCACCTCCACTACAGAAAATTTGAAAAATACGCAATCAGCCTAAATGTAAGCATATCCGAATTTTGGGCTATTTTCGTGCTCTCCAAAACACTAAAAACTTATTATAGAATCAACCCTGACCATTTAAAAAAACTTTGAAGGAAAAAATATGGAATAAGCACAAAAAATATATACCGTAGGCCTAAGCTAGTTTGGAGATCACTAAAAATGACAAATGAAATTGTCTGAGAACAACCCATAGCACCAACACCTGCTTCTAATTAAAAATATAGATATTAAACAAAACAGAACAAAGAATATATACATCAAAAGCCAATGATTTTGCGGAGTTCACAAAACACTGCCGAAAAATCTCCAAATGAAAAAAATCATACTGAAAAAACTTATTTGGAAAATATTTCCAGATCTTTTAAATATCTTTTCACATCATTTGAATGTTTCCTGCAAATTGAAAGTAATTGCCTTTAAAGACTGCAGAAAATTTTCTTATTCTCTTCAAACCTATACGAATTTTCGAGAAGCTTCCAAATTTCACTTTGAAATTTAAAAAAATGCATGAATTGTTTAGAATTTTTTTAAATATTTCCAGACTTTTAATTATTTTTTGACTTTTTTCAGAACTTTTACATATCTTTTAGATATGTAGATAGATATCTAGAAGATATGTAAATGTTCTAAAAGAATTCAAAAATTATTTACAGTCTGGAAATATTTTTAAAAATTCCCAACAAATTAAACATTTTTTTAGATTTGAAAATAAAATTTGGAAGTTTTTCGAAAATTCGTATAGGTTTGAAGAGAACAAGAAAATTTTCTGCAGTATTTAAAGGCAATTACTCTCAATTTGCAGGAAACATTCAAATGATGTCAAAAGATATTTAAAATTTCTGAGAATATTTTCGAAATAAGTTACATTGAAAATAAATCTTTCAGTTCCTTACAAAATTTTTTTACACTGAAAATATTCTTAATCGGATTAATATTCGCAATTGGGTTTCGATTTTCTGAGGACCCGCTCTGTAAATGCATCATGAAGACGTTGAGACGACCCTGCTTCGTTCAACCACGTCTGTTTCGGGCATTTGGCTTGCTTCTGGAATTACTATTGTCATAGAAAGGGTACTTTTTTTGCTGTCACTTGTTCCGCTGTGCTGGCGACGCACCCACACTGATTAAAGTCAGAAATATTCAACATGATAACTCTTGCGTGAGAATGATTTTATTATGAATTTAATTACTGCTAGGCAATCACATGGCAAAACTGCACATTTGGAGCCATTGAACTGCCTCCTATCTTCACCCAAGTGCGAAGTTAGATACGGCCCAGCACTGGCCCAGTATCGGCAGAAATATTGCCGAAGATCGGCTGCCAATATCGTACCGTTGCTGGAATGATAACTCCGGTAAGCACTTGACGGCCAATATTCTGGCCCAGGCTCTGGCCGCCATCACTTATGCGTTACTGGCTGCCATTATCGACTCACCAACGGATACTGATATCGGCCCGATCTCGGCTGCCAATATCGGGCCATTGCTGGAATGATAACTCCAGTATGCACTTGGCGGCCAATTCTGGCCCAGACTCTGGCCACCATCACCAGAGTTAATTTAAAAAATAATAATAAATCATTGAATTATTATTAGGACGCATCTATATATGTAGAGTGAATACATATATTACATTTTGAAATATTATTCTACCAATAAAATTTCTAATGCTACGGGGTATCGAACCTACATCTATACCTAAATCTATCGCCTAGCAGTCGGGAGTCTTAACCATTGAGCTAAACCTACGAGTTGAAACTCGATGGAAAAGCCATCCTCATAAGCTACAGCTAAAAAAAAAAGCAAATTTCAAACTCTCTTTTTCTAATTAAATATTTATTATCATACGACGTTATGTAAATGTAAAATATACGAACTGTTAACAGGAATATCAATAAAATAATTTTTAAATAAATAATTTATATCGATTACAATTTTTCTTCGAGTAATATTTCGTTTTTTTTTTGCGTTTTAGACTACTTCACAACTTTCTGCAATGACAGGAAATGTAATTCGTTATGAACATTTAAAATTTTTAACGACAAAACTTAGAAATTTGATCTGAACTTTGACAATTTTTTAATAACAATTTTTTTTAAACTTCCGTGTAAGGTTTGGTTTAAAGGTCTTTCAGACCATTTTACAACGTTTCACATTGACATAAAATGTAATTTTTTCTGAACATTTACAATTTTACATAAAGATGGAACTTCGAATTTGTTCCTTAAAAAAAAAAAAACAGGAAAAAAGATGTGTTCGCGACAGTTGAAAGGCTGAAAAACTATAGGGGGTAAGTGCCACTTTTTTCGCAAATGAGATTTTTGCATTTTCGAATACTCTTGGTAAAGGCCGTCACTACTGCTTCAAGGAAATGTCAAAATACCAATTTCTTTTTTTTTCACAGCTGTCTAAAAATGGTCGGGGAGGTAACTGCACGGTAGCGGAAATTCTATTGGAGGTAACTCCTCATCGGGCCCTATGGAAATTTCGCGTTTTATAACGGAATGGGGGGGGGGGGTACACTCGAAATCTATGGGACTGAGGTTCCATATATTGGTGTTACATGATACTAAAGCGTCGGTAGGTTATCGTGGCGGAGTTTTCGTCTTCTTCATCGTTCGTTAACGTGGTATTATTCGAAAACAGCACATCTTTTGTACATTTTGATATTTCAAACATTTTTTTCTTTTTTTTTTTTTTGACATCTCAGAAACGCGTACGGTCGTTCATGCCGAAACAAACACACTGAACGAGAAAAAGAAAAAGAAAAACGATGGAGTTAACCCTTTTAGTTCTTCCGCTGCCCTGCAGTTACCCCCTTCCTAGACTTTGAACATTCGTGGCGCCTTTATTTTTTCATGTAACGGGATGAAACTCACAAAGGACATAGATCTACACTAGATTCACGTAAAAAATAATCACGCATCCTTTGGTACTACATACAACGTATTGCGAACGTTTTTTCGTCGCCCTGTAAAATTTCGGAAATGGCACTTACCCCCTATAGATATTCCGCCCTTCAGTTTTATTTATAGTTCTTAGACTTTTTAGAATACATGAACCATACATTTTTAAACCAGGGATATCCGGGCGATGGTCAATTCCGCCCTGGGTACCTGAGGTAGGTTCCCCCACTACGCGGCTTCCCCTCACTCAGTCGAGCTGCCGTCGTCGATCCTAGTCAGCGGGAGTCCTTTGTACATAATGAGCACCAAAATGCAGAATATAGATTTTTTAAGTTTAGCACTTATCAATTCCAACGATATGTTATTTGACTAAAAAAAGTTGAAAATCAAGGAAGGCTCTAATGTATAGGAAATTTTGTGGAAATTTTTTGAGTATATTTTATTCAAATCCACTGCAGTAGCTTTAGTTTATAGTTATTAAATTTTTTTCATTAGGGATATTGAAAAAATTATTGAAAAGTAATATATAATATTATATATATAGTTGATAAACATAAAATTCGTATAAAATACAGCATTTTTCTGCATATTAGAAACAATTGAAAATATGTGAAAAATCAACTGTTTGGTTGGAAATTCATGTATTTTATTAAAACCATGTCTTTTCCGCTGAAAAAGTAATCTTCTTGGTCAAAAATTTATGTTTCGATTTGAAAACTGAACTATTTGGTTGAAAAGTAATCTAGCTTGTTGACAATCAAACAATTTTGTTAGGAAGTATCCCTTTTGATTGAAAAGTCAACTATTTTGTTGAAAAATCATACATTTTGGTTTAAAATTCTATTGTTTTCTTGAAAATTTAACTATTTTGTAGAAAATTTACCTATTTTGTAGAAAATTTACTTTTTGGTTAAATTTAATATTTTGGTGTTTTGAAAAGAGGACTGCAATTTTTTTTGGGTGAAAATTCAACTATTTTTTAAAAATTTGTTTTGTTTTTTTAATAAAAAATGCATCTGTTTTAAGAGAAATTTTCTCTTCCTTGAATAAAAATGCAACTGTTTGGTTGAAAATAAAACTATTTTGTTAAAAAGTCATACTTTTGGTTGAAAATTCTACGGTTTTGTTAAAAATTTAACTATTGCGTATAAATTTTACTTTTTGTTTAAAATTCATATTTTGGTGTTAAAAAATGAACTGAAAGCTTTTAAAAAAATGTGTCCTTTTTTTGTGAAAAATTCGTCTGTTTTCGTACAAATTTCATCTTTTTTGGATGAAAATTCAACTATTTCGTTAGAAAGTCATCCCTTTTGGTTGAAAAAATTCGTCTTTTTGGATGAAAAATTCAATTTTGTTAGTAGAAACTTATTTTTTGTTGAAAAATTCATATCTTGATCTTCAAAAGTCAACTGGAATCTTTTGTGACTGAAAATTCAACTTTTTTATAAAATTTATTTTCTCTTTAAATAAAAATTCGGGTAAACATTCATCTTTTTCGATTTTCGTAGAAACTTATTTCTTAGTTCAAATTCATATTGTTATCGTGAAAAGTAAACTGAAATCTTTTTTAACAGAAAATACAACTATTTTTTTAAAAATCTTTTTGATTTATAAATTCATCTGCTTAGGTTAAAAATGTCTTTTTTTAATGAAAATGTAACTTTTTAGTTAAAAATTCTTCTTCTTTGCTTGAGTATTCAACCATTTCATTTGAAACATTTGATTGAATCACTTTGTTAAGAAATCATTTTTTTAAAGAGTTATATTTTTCGTTGAAAATTCATCTCTTTCGTTGAAAGTTCAATTATTTTGTTGAAAATTAATCTTTTTTAATTGAAAATTCAACTACTGAGGTGAAAGTTAACAACATTGTTAAAAATTTATTATTTTGATTGAAGGCTTATGTCTTTTCTTAAGTATTGAACA
>CAKNXH010056147.1:0-19550 GCA_932178445.1 Andricus quercusramuli | reverse complement strand
CCCCACCGTCGCCTAAAAGACTGGCTTTTATAGCTGTAACACAAACCCTGGGGAAAAACATATTTTCCTCCCGCTATCCCCTTGCATATGAAACCCTGTACATCGATGACCAACCCGGCAGTTTTCACTCAGTTTTCATTGAACATTGACGTTAAAATCTTGCTTTTCTCCTCTAGAGAAAATAATTACGTCATCATGCCAAATATCTGGTACAAATTTTCATAAGGTTAGTAATGACATTATTACTTTACTTCCAATGAATTTTAAAAAAATAAAGAAATAAATAAAAATAAAATAATTTTTCAACATACATCAAATTTGGATACATATATAAAATTGAAATAAAATTTTTAAAACAATTTTGAAATATAATTTTCTGTACAAAAAAAAAAAAATCAAATACAAAGGTTTCATGAAATATACGTCGATGGAGAAATAGTCGATTAAAATAATTCCTTAATACAACTTTTTTGTCATTTTATTCATTATACACAATTTGTAATTATTTCTTGCCTGCGTTTTTGATAATGTTAATATTACAAAATTTGTTTACCAAAGTGTGTGACAATACACTTTTCTGAATAATATATGGTTTTGAGGAATACTTGAAAAATAAAAATAAAATAAATAAATAAATTATTATCAACTACAATAAATTTTGATAATTTCTAATCAATTTCATTCAGAATGAAACATTTTATTTCCACAGACACAACTTTTAAATGAAACAAGAAATTTATTACATTTTAATTCAAAATTAGAGACTCAAAAACAAAAAAATTTTTTATTACATTTTGAAAATTTCCATCAATTTTGTCTGCGGTGAGAATATTCTTAAAATTATTCAACTACAAGGTTCTTTTCCCCCCACAATTTCGTATTAATACTAATGTGAGATTTACAAGGGAACCAAATTTCAGTCCCTCAGACGTAATTCCTCATGATAACATATGATGAATTATTTACTGAACATTATTTCTCTCTTGAACTAAAAATTATGTTGAGGGCTATTTATCATAAAAACAGATAGAAATAAAATTACATTGCAATTTTGTAATTTAAATATACGCCACTGGAGAATGTTTTTTAAAATTAATTTTCGATTTCAATGTCTTCAGTCAACGCTTTGAAAACAAAAAATTTTTTGTGTACAGATTTTTAGGGTATATAGATATATATTTAGACTACATTGTCATTGTTTTTTCATCGATTGTACTTCTTTAAAATGAAACCATGTTTTAATAATTCTGTAATATTTAACATAAGTTTTTAATAGAATTAAATACAAATACAAATTTTAAATTAAAATTTTTTACAATACCACAACTGAGATAATAACACTTCCAATTGTAAACCTGCGTACCTACAACATATTATGTACTTTTCACAGATTTAATAAAACTCACTGATGAGGGCCACCATTGTGTGCCGAAACGTCTAAAACAACTTAATTCGTTTCCATTCACCTGACCCTAAAGCCAACAACTTTCATCAACAATTTCCACAAAATTTACATTTTGAAAATTTTTGAGCCGATTTTTTTCAAAATTCAAAAATTCTATGTACGGCTATTCATAGAACTCCAAAACTCGAACAATTTATCCCAATGACTTTTTCGGATAACAAAAAATTACTGGAGTTATAGCATTTTCAAAATTACCAAAAACAAACGTAAATGAACATTTTATGCCGAAAAACGCACGATATGGAAAAAAGTCAAAAGGAGAAAAATGTTTCTTTTTGAACACCCTACAATATTTTCGTAACAACTTTTTGAATTTTTAAAAAAAATAAAAAATCCAAATTTTGATCACACAAAAAAATAATGAAAAATTAATAATTTCATTTTGCTGTCAAACTATGCAAGATACGACGAAAGACGAATGGAACAAAATTATGCACCCAAAAAAAATCTCCAAATTTGTTATTATTCACTTTTTGATATGATGCGTAGTTTTTGTTTTATTCGTAAAAGACAGCATTGGAAATAGTAAAATTAAATTTTTAGACGAATAACACAAGCTACGAGAGAAATGACAGGGACAAAATTTGTTCATCCAAAGAAGAGGTACAAATTTGTTGTAAACCATGTTCTGATAGGATGCGTAGTTTTTGTTTTATTCGTCTCTTTTTTATTTCTATCATACGGTGCACAGAACCTAGCGTGGAACGCAAGGTTCAAATGATTTCCAAATCACATATCGAGCGCGAAGCGCGAGTGTCTGGATGAAAATGTGTTCCTTAAGGTCGATAGAACCTTGAGTAAGTAAAGTTCCATTTCATTCTAAAATAAAAACAAAGTTAACAATCACTTCACATGTAGAGGTTTTGATAATTTTATAATATTTGCAAATAAACTTTTTCTTCTCATCAAATTCGAACACGAGAAGTTCAAAAATCTAGAGAAACCGAGCGTAAAGCGCGATGTAAATACGTCCGAGCGTGTAGCGCGAGGTGAATACATAAACGAGCGCGAAGCGCGAGATAAATATATGATCGAGCGCGAAGCGCGAGATCCAACAGTCTCGCGCCCTAGGCGCGTTCAAACTCGCGAGGGAAGCGAGCCGCGCGCGAAGCGCACGATGAGAATGTGCCCGCCAAACGGGCACATTTTTTCGAATGAGTACGGAAGTGGGTACCCGGGTGTTCACATAAGGGTTAAATAAACAAATATTGTAGGATTGTTTCCAGTTTACAAAGCCGTCAGTATTATATTGATATTGCTTTGAAATAAAATTCATGTATTTTGTCGAAAATTCATTTTTTTTTATTGAAAAAATGAACTACTTAGTTGAAAGTTCGTCTATTTCACAGAAAATTTAATTCTTTTGCTAGAAATTTCATCTTTTTGGTTAAAAATGCAACTGTGTGGTTAAAAATTGATAATCTGTTTTCGTTGAGGATTCAGCTGCTTTTTAAATATTCGTCTTTTGGTTGAAATATTAAAAATCACATTTTTCGTCGAGAATTCTTTTCTTTTGTTGGTTAAATATTCAACTACTTAGTATAAAGTCGAACTGCTTTGATAAAAATTCAATTTATTTGTTTGAAGATTCATCATCTTAGTTAAAATTCGTTTTTTCTTAAATAAAAATATGAATTTAAACATTTTTCATTGTTTGAAAATTAACAGTTTTAACGGAAAATTCAACTATATTCTCCGAATAAAAATTGTCGGATAATTGTAGCTTTCATTTGCTTGCAACGGGTTTATCCAACTTCAGATAAACATCTCTGGGATTTACTGTGAATGTATTATGAGGCAATAAAAGTAATTTGATGTATTTAAAAAAAATTCCTCACTTCTTTTACTCTCTTCATTTTTATAATACATTAACCAATCGAAATAGCATTTTTCTGATTTCAAGCAGATGTAGCGATATTGATTTAAAATAAAATTCATGTATTTTGTTGAAAATTCATTTTTTCCGTAGAAAATTATTCTTATTGGTCAAAAATACATCGTGGTAAGGCCATGCAATGAGTATAACAGCTGATCGAGTCAGTCCTGAGATAAATATTTTCCACCCATATTTAAAAATAAAAGTTTGAATATCGCGGAAAAATTTTCCGAAAATATTAAAAAATAGTAAATGACCATTTGTGGCAAGGCACAGAGTTGAGGGAAGAAAAAAGTTTATTTATGAAAATTATAAATATTGACCGATGCATTTCCGCTTCAGTATCATGCAATCTGTTTTACCCACAGACCCGTGGAAGTGCGAAGTTGCTTGCTGCGATAGTGCTGCTCTGAAACAGCTGATACGTATTTCAGACACGCACAAAATGGAAAACTTCTTGTAGTGTTCTGGAGCACGGTCGGTATTTCTCCAAATTAGTACAAAAATTTTTTCACAATTCCAAATATTTAGGACCAGAGCCGCCTTCCTTCGAGCCTTCTACTTAGCGTGCTAAATTTTCAGTAC
Source organism: Andricus quercusramuli (assembly GCA_932178445.1). NCBI lineage: Eukaryota > Metazoa > Arthropoda > Insecta > Hymenoptera > Cynipidae > Andricus > Andricus quercusramuli. The sequence continues at coordinate 15,624 of CAKNXH010056147.1, read as the reverse complement.
GATATCTTCTTCCGTGCGGACGTAAGTTGACCTGGGAAAGTATCGATATAGCTTCCAGTTTTATTTTATTCGGAATTTTTTTTTTCAAAACTTTCACCAGAAAAGACCAGAGCCGTAAACATTATTGTCTCCTCTTTCATTTCCCAAACTTTGAGCGCGATATCTTATTTCTTTTGGACGTAAGTTTACATTGCAAATTTGAGGACTAGCTTGGTCACGTGACCCTCTCGTTACATGGCATCAACAAATTAGTTGAAAATTCGTCTATTCTATGGAAAATTTAATTCTCTTGCAATAAATGTAATCGTTCTGGTTTCAAATGCAACTGTTGGTTTCAAAATTAATGATATGTTTTCGTTGAGGAATAAGCTGTTTTTTAAATATTCGTCTTTTGGTTGAAATATTAACAATTACATTTTTTGTCGAGAATTCTTTTCTTTTGTTGGTTAAAAATTCAACTACTTAGTATAAAGTCGAACTGCTTTGTTAAAAACTAGTTTATTTGGTTGAAGATTCATCATGCATTTTAAAAAGATTTCTCAATTTTCCACAATCCCAGTAAATGTATAACAGTTATTGATTTATAATGAAATTCGTCTTATTGCCCAGGTATACTCTGAGCAATGAGCCGTGAGTGCGTGCAGACGACTAAGTGCCACCTTGAATTCAGGAAATTAGACGAAAGAAGGGTCGCCGCAGGTAGATTCTTCTCCGGGCCGTCATTAGGGCTATTGCCCGGGCATTAGACCTAATGCCGTATTCGGCCTAATGCCTACGACATATATACATCGGAATATGTTTTTTGTGTTGGTAATGGCACGGCGACTTTGAAACTTTTACCGTACTCCGCCGTGAATCTCATCGTATTGACCTGTGACATATCAAGTCTTGCACTTTGCTTTCTGTTAAGTTGATTTTCAGAAATTTTTAAGATTCCCATTATGAAAATGATTGGAAATCATTATTTTGAACAAATTTGGTAATTCCTTGAGTATACATTTTTTCCGTGCAGTTTATTTAGTTGTGAAAGGAGCGCTTGGAAGGAAGTGACCATCTCCAAAAAAGCCTTGTCAAAGGAACGATGCGTAAAAAAAACACTGGACCTTACATAGAACGAGTTGAATAACTCTTCATTTAACAAAATTTAAAAAACCAACTAAAAACATGTTTCGAGCTATTACTTGGCACTATTGAATCGGGAAAGGAACGTCTGGAAAAAAACAACTATCCTTGAGAAAAATTCTGTGAACGTGACTTCGAGTCTCCCTTGGAAAATTTAATGTGGAATACTAAACGCTATATAAATTTTGTGCATTCCAATTTTTTTTGAAGTAAGAGAGTACTTTTGAGCTGTTCTTTGCCCAACCCTAAATGAAACATCCAGAACTGTGCTGTATAAGATGTACAAAATTAATTCAAAAAAACAATAAAGTATTTTGGATTATTTTCGTAGCGTATAACTGTAAGATATTCTCTCAAAAAACAAGCTATTGGAGGTTCTCATCCGACTATATTAAATCATGAAAAGAGCATGCAAAAAGAGGCAACGACTTCGGAAATAGAAATGATTAAAAAATCGTTTTCAAATGTGAAGTTGAGAAAATCATGGTTTCCTTAAAGTTTTTTTATACTGTAATAAAGCGTTTATTCATATTTTCTTCATGCTAGTTAGTTTTCCTCATATATTACGTTAAAAAAAACGTTCACTAGACTACACTATTGCACTACACGGATCGTGGTACTTACGCCCTTGTACCCTTCATTATTATATTTTACCTACATACTTACAAACCGAACTGAGCCATAATCATTTACGGGGACATGAAATAGGCCCATACAGTTAATTTAGGCCAATAAAACGAATTTCCGAAATTTATTACTTACGCCCGTACTTACTGTCACCCTTTAATTTAAAAAATGCCGGAAATTGTCGGCATTTTTATCATAAAATGCCAAATTTTATGAAATGTTTGTTTTCATTGTTTCTCAAATCAAAAATTCCCTTCATTTTTTACAAAATATTATATTGAACAGGTGCAGCCCGTGTGGAAATAATTTCTGGCTGACTGGAATTATCCTAGCGCCAATACGGGATTATTCGTGGCTGTCTATTTACGCCAGACTAGCTCGGCGGTCTTTTGGCGCTATCTATACTTACTAGATAGAAAATTCCATCACGCAGTTCTGTCCAGACCCACTAATGTTGCTAGCTAGAATTCAAAATCGTATCAATATAGAAATTCTGTCTAAAATCTAGTTTGACTCTAGAAAGTAGTACTATTTGGACTTAGAAAAAGCAGGCATCAACGAGCAACTTAAAGTTTCACCAGTCTTGCGAACGTTGCTACAGTGCACAAATCGAAAGAAATAGAAATAATTAAATTGCCCATGTTGTCAGTGCTGTACTGTGTTGTCATTGCAGAATTTGTAATTTAGTTCATCATTAGGTAAGTATTTCATTTATAAATATTGTTTTAAATCATTATTAATTATGAATCGAACTGATTTATGCATATATGTATAAAATTATACAGCTTATACTTGGTACAATCCACGAAATTGGTAGGATTATTTCCTAGCCTAAAAATTTATACTATAGTCCCTGAGAAATGAAATGAATATAAAATTTTTATTATTAACTGTTAAATTCAACCTTGCTAATTAATTTAAATATAGAAGGAAAATAAAACTAATATTTAGGAATTTATTTTATTTTTAGTCATGCATGAGCTTATAGTTACTTGCTGCTCTTGCTGACACTGCATAATTGGCCTGACACTACATTGCGTATTGGCGAAATATCGAATAATAGTCAAAGTTTGAATTTGAGTAAGTAACTTTCTCGTTCTTATTACATATATATATATTCGGGTGGGCCAACAAAAACTTTTGATTTTATTTCCTTAGATACCATGAAAATATTGTCATAAATGACGAAAAAAAATTCAGGTGAAGCTTGAGCTCTGAATATTAATATTAAGAGGTGGCGATTTGTGATTTTTGATTTCCCATTTAAATAACACAGGAATTTAAAAAAAAAAATTTTCGATCTTCAATGCGTTTGAACAAATAATTATCTAGTGAAAAAAAAACTTATTCTTGTAGAGAATTTAACGATCTACAAAAAATGTCTGATATGATTTTTTGCTAAGTCGACTCATTCAAAAGGTATGGCAGATTGAAAATTAAAAAAATACTTTTTCATTAAACTTCCATCAGACTTTTGATCTCAAAGAGCTCAAAAGCATTGAACAGCTTTATTTTTGAGCTCAGAGAGCTCAAAATAACACAAAAATTGAATTTTCGAGCTCGAAGAGCTCAAAAACATCGCAACCAGCGGCTAAATTGCAAACTTTCAATGACTGAAATTAGCGGGAAGTTGCAGGGATGGCCTTTAGGTCAACCGTTTTCCAAATTTTTTTTTTCAAGTCATTATTCAGGTAAAGTAAAGTTCAGATTTTCTGTTTAAATTAAGTTTCCTCGAATAACTTTTGAAAGCGTCGACTTACCAAAAAATCATATTCGACATTTTTCGTAGATCGTTAAATTCTCTACAAGAATAAGTTTTCGTTTTCACTAGACAATTATTCGTTCAAACGCATTAAAAATCGAAAAAAATATTTTGAAAATTCCTGCGTTATTTAAATGGGAAATCAAAAATCACAAATTGTCACCTCTTAATGTTAATATTAAGAGCTCAAGCTTCACCAGATTTTTTTGTTCTTCATTTCTGACAATATTTTCATGGTATCTAAAGTGTTCAATGGTTTTGAGCTCTTTGAGATCAAAAGTCTGATGGAAGTTTGATGAAAGAGTATTTTTTAAATTTCCAATCTGCCATAATTTTTGAATGAGTCGACTTAGCAAAAAATCATATTAGAGCTTTTTTTTAGATCGTTAAATTCTCTACAAGAATAAGTTTATGTTTTCACTAGGCAATTATTCGTTCAAACGCACTAAAAATCGAAAAAAAAATTAAACAAAATTCCTGTGTTATTTAAATGGGAAATCAAAAATCACAAATCGCCACCTCTTAATATTAATATTCAGAGCTCAAGCTCCACCAGAATTTTGTTTCGTCATTTCTGACAATATTTTTATGGTATCTAAGGAAAAAAAAATTAAAAATTTTTTTTGGCCCACCCTAATATATATATAAAATTATCAAAAGTACGTTATTTGATTGACTTAAATGCACTTTTTTTTTGAAAAAGTTGAGAATCTGGAATCTGAAATTTCTTCAGCCTAATCCAAAGAAACATGGTAGTGTTATTTTTTTATGGGAAGTATTTCGCCGTCATTTAAAAAAAATATATATTCTTTTTCAATTTTTAAGTCCAAAACCCGAACAGAAAATATTAATCGATTTCCAATTTGTTTAGAATTTTTTTCGGACGCCAACCCAAAAGTTGTTTACACTGGACCGAACGAATTGATTTAATTTTAGCATTTTCACTCCGCCCTATTAAACGTGCAGTATTTAAGTTTTAATTAATTATTTATTCCCATACTTGCTGGCCAACGAAATATTTTGGCATTTCAGTAAATACAATATTTCTAAGACAATCAACCACTTATTTTTCCTGACTAATAATGTTACACTTGTTATATTATATTTTGCATTTTTGATTAAATTCCATTCAGGAACCTTCGTAGATTAATTATACGAAGTTCTATACTATATTTTTGAAATCGAACTTTTCTCTGTGATCAAATAATTTTCATCATGCAGGTGGAAGAGAGAGGCCTCTAATTTACCATGGAATCATTGAAAATGTCGCTCCGACTAACGGAGAGAGAATTTCATTACGCCTTGGGACCAGTTTTAACAAAAGCTGTCGATTGGGACAAGTATCGAGCGTTGAGATCTAAAAAAATTAAATTGGAAGACGTAACTGTTATAGTTATTGATCAGAATGCCGGAATGCTTGAATAAATATGTTAAATGACAATAAGCAAATTTATTTATAGATTTTTACGGTAATTAATTTCTGTCACAAAATCTCATATGAGCTATATTCCAATTTTTTTCAGAAATCTGGAATTTATTTATATTCTCCATACAGCTCACAGTGACATTTTGTCAGAAATTGTATAGTCATTAAAAAGCAATATTAAATTCACAATCTAGGTTGCATCCAGGTCTGCTAGATTTGGCTAGATTCGCTAGAACGCGTCAGTACAGCCGGCTTAGATAGCGGCTGGTCGATTGGAGCGTTACATTTGCGCACCGCCCCAGCACAGTTACACGAGATAGCGCCAGTATAGGCTCGTGGCGGTCTAGACTGGAACGGCCTAGCGCCATGAATTATTTCCACACGGGAGAAAGTAGGCAGTTATAACTCTTCTGAAGTTTACAATACTTGCCATCGTCTCAGACTCGGCTTGTTTCCGGCTCTTTTGCAACTCTCCTTCGATTCGCCTCTGAATTGTAAAGCAAACTTCACAATAGGATGGAACTGCCTACTTTTTGTACATGTGAAACAATATTTTTCTACTTTCGGAAATTATTTCATTCAAAATTTTGCGATTACTTAAGTTTTGTATTGTTGAATGAAAAATAAGATCTTTTTACTTAATAAGCAAGTATCAACAACCTAATTTGACATGAAAATAAGTTTCCTAAAATAAATGAGTGTTCAAGAAATTATTAGACAGAGGGGTTGACAACTCGAGAAGTCAAGATTATTGGCTGAAGTCTGTTGACGTATGTATCTTGAAGTCGCTTGGAGTCACTCGAAAGCACCTGTAATTAGTTGAGTTCTTTGAAATATCCTGAAATAATATGTAATTATTGAAGACACTAGAATATCGGGAGTTTCCAGAAGTTATTCTGATTCTTCCTCATTTAGATGATTTATTTGAAATACCTTACTTTTATGACCTTACTGAAGTCTCCTGAAATCGATAAAATGTCCTTAAGTTCCGCAGCGAAAAAACGTATGTTCTACAACGAAATACAACTTATAGCTTTTACCAAGTTTTAAAACTTATGATGATGAGTATGCACTGTGTTCTTGTCGGCATAGAATTTACCACGATTCCTTGTATCATCGTAATAAATTCTGTAAGGAGGCTTATGAAGTATAGAATGTTACCATAGATTTTCTAAATTGCCGACATTTTTTGGTAATATACGGTACCTTTCTTAAGCAGGCTCAGTGTATATTCATCGTCGTAAATTCTACAATGGTATATACTCATCGTCGTAAGTTCCATAACGCAGTAAAATCTACCTCCGTAGCAAAACTCATGTAACTGCAATGTAAGCTACTCTTGTTTTCTTTTTAGTACATTTTACATGGAGTTTTCCTTATTCCACTTTGAACTCCTAATCTCTTTATGATACTCTGGTGAATATCTTAATCTTAGCATAATCAACAAGAACAAAAATAGGTGAACTTAAAAACGTTTGGTCTGATCTCTCGACCACTGTACTTATAGGTACGACAATTAGGAGGACAGTTTTCTGTCTTAGAAAAGCAGGAAAAAATATGTTGCATGGCTGACAGTTCTTACCACATCTAGATCGCATAACGAGCCGACTGGTCTCGAGGAGGAATCGCTCGATGTAACTTTGGCAACGCTCCCAGTGATGTACGGCGAGGCTACCAACGTTACAGATAAGGCAAAAAGCGGCGAGTGGGGCATGCAGAAAGAGGGTAAAGAGGCTACCACCATGACGAAGGTCTCTTAAAGTCGATGGGGTGTCTTGGGGTGACATCAGGACCATCAGTGGCTGGCCAAAGTACCGAGGTATCTGTTGAAATACAAAGCTGTTGTCCGAGTCAACGACCACAAAAAGAGGTTTTCGCGTGAACGGATACAGGTCTCCGGGGTAAAAGCAGTGAGGCTCTTTTCCGCCGGTTGGCCTTTTCCCATGATCCGGCTCTCTTTTGCTACTCGTCGATACCCCTCCTAGGTCGTAGCCCACTGAAAACATAAAAAAAATGTTAAAAGAAGCATGTGTTTTAATTCAGTTTAAGACAATATATCCATATGTTTAGAATCAATTTTCCTTTTCTATAACTAAGGATTTTAAAACTTTTTCAATACAATTGAAGGCCGAGGGATCAAAAGGGCCTAACTGACAATTTCATAATTTTACAGGGCAGGGAAAAAACGTTTTCGTTTCGAAATATATTATTGAATCAAGTTGATATTTGTATTATATATTGTTGATACCATTTTACGTTCATCCCCCAAGTTTGAATTGATTGAGTCTAAATCCAAAAAAGTTATGAGCTTTCGAAATAAGCAGGGGCCTAAGTCGAGGGGTACCGAGGGATCAAAAGGGCCTATCTGCAAATTGCGAGTCATATATTCCTCGCCACGTATTCGCGCTGAGCGTCAGATTTTCGCGGCATTCTCCGCCAATTTTAACGCTAGAGAAAAAACAAAACAACAAAAATGCTCGTTAGGGGTTCCTTTATGACACCCCGTTTGCACTTTTTAAAAATTTTGATTCGTATACTTACAAATTTGAGTAATCCTCGGAACACACCAAACACGCGATGACGTTTGTTATGACAGGAGCATCATAAACAAAACAAAAAATTAAAATTATCGACCGCAGGTTGCTTCCTTGAAGCCTACGGTAACATACGGACACACTGAGATGATTCAAATATCATCACCGAATGCTAGAACCTCGGCAAAGCAGTTAGACCCTTTTGATCCCTCGATACCCCTCGACTTAGGCCCGTGGTGCATTTTGCCTTCTTTTTTCAAGTTGGAATTTTTTTTTTAATTTTCTGCATTATATCTCGTTGTGGGGATTTTTTCAAAGAATCCAAAAATGCAAAAACCTCAATTTCGAAAAAACTGTTAGTTAGGCCCTTTTGATCCCTCGGCCTTCAATTGACTTTATTTAAAGAAATTATGTACTGAGTTTAAAAACAGAAAAAAAATTATGTAGAGTACACTGTTCAAAATGTTATGAATTTTAATACACATCAATACATGAAGTGTATTTGAAAATTAATGCACTTTTAAATTAAAATGAACTTAATACACATTTATATTAAACCCATTTTGGAAAAAGTGAGTTGTCAGTCGCCCGTTTGAGTGAAAAGGTAAGCTAATTTGGTTGAATCAATTAATTTAGTTAGTTCTTTACAATTAAGGCGCTCGACTCTTGCACCAACCCTCTCACCTGTCGTGAATGTGACAGTACGATGGCCCCTTTGCTACTTGTTCGCCTTGTTTTCATTTTGATCCGCTTTTTCTCTGATAGCCTTTGTACTTCGATAAACGAAAATTCTGTATTTTTTGATTGAGGAATAAAATGTCTAATTAGTTTAATTTATTTCAGAATAATAATGGAAATTAATCCATTAACAGGCGGAAAAAGAGAACAAGCCGAAAGAAAAGCGAAATCGTTTGATTTCACTGTCTTCAATTTCACAGAAAAACTCAACCAATTCACAAACTTATTCGTAATATAATTTATAAATACACACGTATATATTTTTTTATTTTAAATAAATAAATTATTTAAAAAATTAATGTTTGGTATCATTTAAAAAATATACCCTAAAATAACTAAATTATAGTTAATATACATGTGTATTAAAAAATCGTATGCTTTATTGTAAAATTATTACAGATGTGTATAAAACTTAATGCACATGTGTATCAAAATTACTACACATGTGTATTGAATTTAACACACATGTGTATTAAATTTCAGATGTGTATTTGAACTTTCAAATTTGATGGTATCTTAAATTTAATATACGTATCTGAAAAAAACTTCCAATGCATGTGCATTAAACTTCATAGAGCAATTTTTAACATTGTAGATCAAAATTCTGTTTTTGACACATCAGGATTTAAGTATCGGAAATTCCAGACGAAAATCTTCTCATCGTATAAGCTAAGAACCCAGTAATTACCATGGTAGGACAAGTACTAGATAAAAATGCTAGATAAATACTAGATACCTTAATTTTTATGTAAATTATTATTATAAATTTTAATAATTATTTCGATGAGAGTTCGTTAGAGAAATAACTTTCTCTGTGGTTAAAAATACCCAAAAATATTCTAATATTCTATTAAATATAAATATTCATAAATTTTGGTCATGATTGGGCCCCTGATATTAACTTTCGTCGCCGTAAAAGCTTGGAATCTATTTAGGACTCAATTGGATATTAAAAGTCTAGCTAAAGAGGATGACAAGCGCTCTCAAGAAATGGTTTTGTTGGCTGCAGGATTCGAGAGCTTCAGTTTGAGCCCTCACCTAGGAAATTCGGACTAAAAAACAGCTTTCATCATAGGGGCCTCAAAAAACAAATTTCGTAATTTTACTTATTTTAACCATTGATATCAAGAAGAAAAAGATATAGCCGAGAAAATTTAATCCTCATCTCAATATTGTTACATATTTTACCTGAAAATGCTCAAATTTAGGGATTCCCACAGTCGTTTTTGGTAAAAAGTGTCTAGAAGTAAGATTTCCTAAGTGGATCCTGGAGGACCTATAGGGTCTCAGATTCGACACCCGAAGTTGTTGAAGTTCCAAAGTTTTTATCAGATGATAATAAATTCACACAGGAATTTTTGTAGAAATTAATGCAGCTTCGTCCAATTCCTTATCTGGAAAGGCCGGTTGGTTTCGATAGGACCCACTACTTTGATTACGAAGCCCGATAAACTGCTGGATGGAACTGAACTCAGCTAGTTATAAATTCTTAGTATTTCATTTCATTAACAAGATCCAAGACATAGAATAAAAAAAAAACCCTATTAATACTTTTCTTACTCGAAAATTAAATATTCGGTAACCGCACTCTCTAAATTAGAATTAGTAGAAAATTTACTAATTCATTCAGTACATCTTATTTTAATTGATGAATCAGTTATTTTCAGAAGTTTACTAATTATAACAGTAAAAATACTGTAACTGAAGTTAATCAGTTATACCGTAACTGCAGTGAATCAATTATAAGACTTAGAATGAATTGATAGAGGAACAATTTTCGAATTAAGCTTTTATTTATATTTCAACATTATTCATAATATTAAAGTATAACCAAAAGCTTAATTAAAAATTGTTCCTCAGAATATATATTCTGAGTGTATAACAATACACGGGTGTAATTAGTTTGTAAAGTACTAAGAGTAATTTACAAATTAATTACACTCGTGTATTGTTATACATGTTTGAATTGAATTTATTTTATTCTTTCCATATTTTAATTGTTTACATACATTCGTGTATCCGTTTGAGAGTGAAAACAACATATAACCTCTGTAGCTCATTGGTAAAATATTGTCGCTGATGAACGTCAAACATTTTTTTTACGGTGATAAAAAGATGTATATCTGTGTGTGTAGAAAACGTCATGAAAGGTAAGTTTACATTCAAAATTATAAAGTATTTGAAGCGATTATTATATGTATGTAACAAATAATATTTTTTCAAAAACTTGCTTAAGACTGAAGTGCCACAGTCGTAGACCAGTGATGTCAACTCTCTAAATCTGAATTAGTAGAAAACTACTAATTGGTAGTAGTTTTCCACTAATTCAAATAGCGCCGAATCGTTTACTGGTAATTAGTAAGAATCTACTAATTCAATGTGTAAAAATAACTGACTAAATGAATTAGTAACTATATCTACTAAAGGAATTGGTAATGCTACTACTAAATGAATTTGTAAATGTATTGCTGGTTACTATTTCAAAGGGTAGTCTCAAGTAAATTTAAAAACTGTTTTTTCAACGAAGAGAAGTTTATTCAAATATATTATTCTATTATTAAAGTCGAATTAGGTCCGATTAAAAAACAAGTTAGTTCAATCCAAATTGAAAACATGTTATTGTAATAATTAAAACTAGAATATTAATAATCTTAAAAGGTTTTACAAAACAAAAACAACTGCGAAGTCGTAACTGTTTTTCCTTTAGCTAGATAAAACTATTAAAATATAATATAATGCTTAGTGGAGAGCTTTGTAAGTTTGCACCATACAATGTACGGCTTTACAGTTGTACACTTGTCTTTGACTGATTCCGGATATTTCAAGTTCTATCCAGATATGTCAAGTTTTTTGTTAAATAATTTTTTATAGTACGGAGCCATTCAAATATTTCTCTTTTTTTCAATCGACTCGGAATTAAAGTCCTCAGTTTCGCGAGTTTATTCTAAATTTTTTTTCAGTTTCTGGGGATTTAATCAATATTTTTAATTTAGGAATCTTTAACAAATCATATTACAAGATATTCTCAAATATATTAGCACGATTAAATACTTAAATAACCAAATAATACTAAAAACATAATCAATCATTTCTTAAACTTGTCTATAAAGTCTATGAATTTGAATAATAATGTAAACAAATTTTTATTTGATAGTTAACAGTTGAATTTTGAACTAAAAAAGATCAGCTTTCGACCATAAATGGAATAGTTAAATTTGAACATAACAAATTAATTTTCCAGAGAAAAAAACTGTTTGAACTAAAATGATGAATCTTTTACTGAAATAAATGAATTTTTAACAAAAGTGTAACTTGTAACCAAGTAGTTTATTATCTTCAATCAAAAAGATGACATTCCAACTAAAATTATGAATAACTAACTGGAATACTTACATTTTCCACCAAAAAGATGAAATTTCAAACAAGAAGATTAATTTAGAAACATAAAGAATGATTTTATACAAAAAATACGTATTTTGAACAAAATAGAAGAAATCTCCACTGAAAAAGACAAACATTCAACCAAATAGTTGAATTTTCAGTTTAAAAAATTAATTTTCCAGAAAAAAAGCAAAGTTTTAGCCAAAGTGTTAAATTTTCAACTAAAATGGTGAACCATTGACTGAAATAGTTGATTTTTCAACTAAAAATTATAATTTTTCCACCTGAAATTGAATGATTTCACTTAAAATTTCGTATTATGTTAAAATAAAGAGATGGATTTTTCAATAAAATGTTGGAATATTCGAGTGTATCAATTACATTTTCAGTTTCAATAGGAATTAATTTTCTGTTAATGTAAAAACGAATTTTCAACAAAATAGCTCACTTTTTAACCGAAGAGATACATTTTTAATTAAAATGATGAATCTTGCACAAAAAAATTAATTTTAAACAAAAGAGTTCAGCTTTTAACTCATTAATTAAATTTGTATTCCAAAAAAGATGAATTCTGAACGAAAATTGAGTATTTGACATAAAAAATATTAATTTTTAATCAGAAACAGTTGAATTCGACAAAAAAACTACTTTTCAAAATGAGTTGAATTTTCAACTTGAAAAGATTTTTCAGTCAAGCGAGAGAAAAAATTACAAACAAGCTGTTGAATTATCAATGAAGAAGATGAATATTTGAATATTGAACTAAAAACAATCAATTTTCAAACAAAACTATAATAGATACATTTCATTTAAAAAATTAAATACGCTAAATTAAAATTTGCACGCTTTAAATTATGTAGATACTTTTATTTTAACGTATCCGCAGTTTAACAGTAAGGTGGTTCAAAAAATAATTTTTTAAAGACAAAAGAGTGTTAGATTCTGTTTAAAATTCAGGTTAAATAATAATTTGTGTGCCTTAGTAAAACTAGATCTAATGATTATAAGGGATGCCTCAAAAGCGTAAGTTTAAAACATGAAAAAATACTTTAAAATCTTCTTTAAAACAACCTCTTTATCCGTAACAACAACTAAATGCAATTTTTCAACACAAAAATCCGACTCAGAAGTTGTAAATTGATCTAAAAAAAATTTTGAAAATCTACGTATCTTTTAATGTATGTTGAGTGAGTTTTCTGCAAGTTAGAGATAAAAATTAGAGCCTTTCTCAAACTGTTAGTTGATTACGATATGGTACGTCGACTTTCATGTAACATAGTCTGCTATCAATATTATGTTTAAAAAAATCATGCTGACTGGAAATTACTAACTATTTACAAAAAGTATATAATTTTCAATTTTCGATATACACTAGAAACTTTATTAAAACAAATAATTTTACATTAACTTGTTGTAACGAATAAAAGAATTGTTTGACATAAGACTAGTATTCAACTTTTACCCTGTTTTAAGCAACATTTTTAAGGCAGCACTTATAGAAATTTAGAATTTCCCGACCGAGTTCTCCGAGGCTAGAGGCATACTTTATTAATGTTCTCTTTATTATTAAAAATTCAAAAGCTGTTTTGACGGAGGAGAAACTTATTGTACAAGGCTAACAATCAGTCATATCATTGATTTAAATGGAATATGTAATAATAATTTACATTCGGACATTTGGACAACTCCAGTGCACTCTTGAAGGTTAGCTTCTTGACTTACTTGCAAATTTTAGAAAACAGTATATGAATAAGTGAATATTTGCTTTTTATACCTTCCAGTTTCGTTACAGTGTCTAAATCTAAGTGGTTTTCAAGTATTTTAGCCAATTCTTGCACACTGTATTCCTCGAAGGTCTTGAATTTTTCTGAAAATAAATTTTAGTCAACCTAACTTTCTTCAACGACACTTTCCCATTTCCCTTTAAATTATTCACCTAATTACTAATATTAAACAAAATCTTACCCATTTTAAAGAAGCTAAGATGAACGATTCATCCTGAAATCAATTGCAGTTCCAACCCACTCTTTGCCATCGGAATCCACTTATTCACAAACTCCGGAACATTTTGGGAACGAACAATAGCTATAGTTATTCTAACTAATTTCACGAGTTCACATTTTGGCTGCATTGGAGAAATGGATGGTGTGTTGACAAAACATTAACCTTTTTAAATTAAAACTCAAAAAACAGCAGAATGTATTTTAAAAATTGTTAAATTATGTTTCCTTAGCAATTCATTTCTACTCTTCGAATTAGTAAGTTGTTACTACTAAACAGATTAGTAGAATACCCTTACTAATTCGTTTAGTAACATAAATCGTACCATTTCATATAGTAGAAAGTGATAAAGTTACTAATTTAACAGTCAGATACAATGCTACTTATTGAATTAGTAAAATTTCTACTAATTCGGATTTAGAGAGAATGTAGGCGCCTTGAGCTACTGCGGTTGAGTTAGGGTCACGCGCTGATTGGCCGCAGTTGGCGCGGAATTTAAAATGGGTATTAAATACAATTGTTTTTATTAGAATAAATGGTTTCTATAAAATGCATAAGAATACATATACACTGTTTAAGTTTTTATTTCAGTCAAGAAAAAATTTTATAACATATATTTTCTAAGTAACAGTTTATTTCCATTGAATTCCAAAAACTAACTTATATTTAACAAACAAAATTTCAATCAATACAATTTCTATGAATTCTTATACATTTTATGATAATTATTGATTTTAATTATAAGAATTTTTTTAATGCTATTTAGAATTCCGCGCCAACTGCGACCAACTGGCGCGAGACCCTAACGCAAGCACAGTAGCTCAAGGCGCCCAATTTGGCATCACTTTCGCAGACGACGGAAACGCGGTGAACTTGTACAGTTTTACTTTTGGAGAACATACAAAGGCAGATTTTATGAGTTTTCAGTCAAATAATTGATCTTGCTTCTCGATATATGCGTGTATAATCGCTATAAAAATAATAAAGATAACTATCGTAAATTTACGTCGTTTAAAGGTGAGCAGTACAATATGAACAATTACAACTAGATTATTAACATACATTGTAAAAAAATTTCATGTAGATTTTCTACTTTTTTTTTAAATTTTATCTAAATTTGTGAAATGAGTTCGTGCTGCGTACACGGAAAAAAAATTTCATTAAATTTTATAGAACTAGTCCTATAGTAGAGGATATACGACGGGTAGTTTATTAAAAGTTAAAATCTTCTTGGTTTTACATTGCATCGAACTATTCTACAAAATTTAATACAGAGTTCACTAAAATGCGAAAAACGTAGAATAGTTCTAGAAAATCTAAAAGTCCAGCTAATATACAGTCTACATCGGAGAAGTCTCGAAACTATAGAGAACAGTTCTATAAAATCATGGCCGATTTTTAGCCTAAGAAAAATCTTTTTTATTATCATTATTATTATCATTATGCTTCAATATTTGTTCACATAGGGGAGACCGGGGCGAGATGAGCATACGGGGTCAAATGAGACACTGGATTTTCTCTCAAAATATATGATTTTTGTTGTTGTTCTTTTCAGAAATGGCATAAATAATTATATTGAATTTGTCGGAAAGAGAAAAAAATTAAATAAAGTAGATAAAGTAAAAATAAAAATGATTGAAATTTCAACACATGAATCCTGTTATTCTATGATATAATAAAACGAATAGAAATTATTGAAAATAACAGATAATATTTGTAGACTAAGGTTTGTCGTGAAGGTTATTCATCGATCTTAAATGTAATAACGCATTTATACACAAGTAATTAATAAAAACAGGAAATATTAAAGCTTTAATCATAATTGTGATTTGGGGCGGAACGAGCCGAGTTCGTGGGGCGAGATGAGACGCTCTTGTCTTGCTTGTCATAACCCGGTAAGAAGAGAGGAATTCAAAAAAATGCAGAATCTGAATTCCCATTAATACGTGCATTTTCTTCCATCGAAAGTTCCACCAACGAGTAGAAAAAAAAAGCAAAACCTATTCCTTTTAATCGACTCAGAAAAATTTAAT
>CAKNXH010056146.1:0-13838 GCA_932178445.1 Andricus quercusramuli | reverse complement strand
AAACATGAAGGTTTAACATTTTTATTTTTTATATTAAGGCTTTTGACTAGGGAACGTCGTTAATTATTTTGACGTTAAATTTTTTGTCTGCTGGTCTAAAATAAATATTTTTTTGATATCGATTTTCAAAAATTATGAAAAAAAAAATTCTCTTGCTCCACTGGGAGCCGAGCCCAGGTCTTTCAGATAGCTGGTCTGATGCTCTAACCCACTAAGCTGCGGAGAGACGAGATTATTGTCTTCTTAGCCTCTAAAAGTTGATTGCAATGTCTTTACTTATACTTGTGAGATTAATAATTCATAAACATAAAGGTTTAACGTTCTTATGTTTGATGTTGAGGTTCTTTTTCAGGGAATGTCGTTAATATTTTTGACTTTAAATTTTTGGTCCACTGATCTAAAATAAATATTGTTTTATTATTGATTTTTGAAAATTGTTAAAAAAATGCTCTCTTGCTCCACTGGGATTCGAGCCCAGATCTTCCAGACTGACCTTCTGATGCTCTGACACACTAAGCTGCGGAGAGACAAGATTATTTTCTTCACAACCCGTACGCGTTGAATTTCAATGCTATTCCTTATACATGTGAGATTATTGATTCAGAAGCAGGCAGGATTATCATCTTTATATTTTATATTAATTCTCTTCACCACGGAATGTCGTTAATTATTTTGACGTTAAATTTTTTGTCTACTGGTCTATAATTGATTTTTTTTAATAGTGGTTCTGAATGTTATATTTTGATATAAGGTGTGGGATTAGAGGAACATACACCCTTAAATTTCCATGTATCCTTGTTTCTTTAGTTTAAATTTTAATCGTAATTCTCTCTCAATCAACTCTGATCTGTCCCCTCCTGAAGGTGAAGATGTACTGCCTCGAGACAGATGCTTAATTGGCGGTGCTCGCGTTGACGATGTTACTCCGCAGTCAATCGCCGCGCATCCCTTGGCCGTGCGACGGTCCAAGGTGGTGTCTCTAATCTTCTAACTTTTTCTGACGGCAGCATCCGTTCTCACGCTAGTTGCGAGCGGATTGAGCCAAATATGATTTTCAAAGTCACATTACGTGACACTTAAACATTGTGAAAAAATGCTCTTTTGCTCGGCTGGAAATCGAGTCCAGGCCTTTGTGATTGTCAGTCTGATGCTCAAACCCACTAAGCTGCAGAGAGACAAGATTATTTTTTTCATAACGTCTACAAGTTGTATACCAATGTGATTCCTCATACTTGTGAGACTAATAATTCATAAACTTGAAGGTTTAACTTTTTTATTTTTTATATTAAGGCTTTTGACCAGTGAACGTCGTTAATTATTCTGAACTTAAATTTCTTGTCTACTGGTATAAAATGGATATTTTTTTAATACTGGTTCTTAAAGATTGTGAAAAAATGCTCTCTTGCTCGGCTGGAATTCGAGTCCAGGACATTCTGATTACCAGTCTGATGCTCAAACCCACTAAGCTGCAGAGAGACAAGATTATTTTCTTCATAACGTCTACAAGTTGTATTCCAATGTCATTCCTCATACTTGAAAGATTAATAATTCATAAACATGAAGGTTTATCATTTTTATTTTTTATATTATGGCCTTTCACCAGTGAACGTCGTTAATTATTCTGACGTTAAATTTTTTGTCTACTGGTCTAAAATCAATATTTTCGAAAAACCTGGCAACGGATTAGCAAATGAAATTACCAGAAAATTGGAAGCGGATGGTCTCAACATTAAACATATCAGAGGACAGGGCGATGATCATGGAAGTAATATGAGCGGAAAATATGACAGGGTTCAGGCTAAAATTCAATAAATGAACGAACATAATCGATTTTTTCCATGTATGGCACATAGTTTGAACATTGTAGGAGTTCATGCTGCCAACGTTTCATCCGATACGATAACGTTTTTCGGCATTGTTCAAAGACTGTTTACTTTTTTCTGGATAAACAATTCTTTGGGAAGTTGTGATGCAACATATTGATGTATCTTTGAAATGTCACGCGGACACTAGATGGTCGACTAAATCAAGGGTAGTGAACGCCTTAACACAAAACTCCCACAAGTTGTCACTGCAATAAATGTTTTGGCTTCTGATGAGTGTAATGCAGACATCATTGTAACAGCTAAAAGTTATTTGGCTAATATAGATTTTAAATTTCTGTTCATCTTAACTGTATGAGCTTAAGTTTTAACTTCCATTGACAGAGTGAATCGATGCTTAAAATATAAAAACGTTACGATAGATGGAGCACACAAAATGATAGAAGGACTCACAAAACAGATTCAAAACATCCAAAATAAAGATTTTGAGAAAAAAGTCTTTGATGTAGTGGAAAATGTAGCTACATCTATTGAAATTAAAAATTACTTTACTGAGAAAAGAAGACGATGTATCAAAAGACAAGATATGGATGAAAGTTTGGACGCAGGTTACAACATAACACCAAAACAAAAATTCAAGCATAGAAGGTTTGAAGTAATAGAGACTTCAATAACTCATTTCGAATGGAGATTTAATAAGCTAAATCTTATAGCGGCAGATTTCGGATTTCTGTGAATTCGCGGTTTAAACAATACTGATAATGAAAGCCTGAGAAAACAAGCCAAAGATTTAGCTATCAAGTATGACAATGACATAAATTAGGCAGAATTTATCAGTGAATTGTAAACGGTAAAATTTCCAGTAGATACACTTTTTGCTGAGCACTGGGGGCGAAAAAGGCTATTCACGGCTTTGTTTATTCTACATTAGGTACATAGGACTCCCGCTGACCAGGATCGACGGCAGCAGTTTGGCTGAGTGAGGGGAAGCCGTGTAGTGGGGGAGCCGTACACAGGTAGCCGGGGCGGAATTAACCATCGACCCGACCAACTATCCCCTGGAAGCACGACCAAACTCATTACCCCTTCTATTAACTAATGAGGAAAACAAACAAAATAAGTGCTATAGAGCTCAGAAAAAGCAATTCAAAGGTAAAATATAGAGAAATCTCCCAAGTAAATATCAATCCTAACTAATTCCAAAAACGCAAAAAAGCCCAAATTCCTGTAAAAAAATCCTACAAAGGCTCTATCAGGCTTAATAAGCATCCCCACGAGCAACAAATTCCAACCACTAGAGTGCATCCCTGCCCAAGCCACTAGCGACGACTCCAGCATACAAGAGTTATTCAGTTCATATATCCTAGAATTAGAACAAAGGATAAGGAAAATAAATCGAAAAAATTTGTTTTTAATAGTAAATACGAAGACTCGTACGAAAATTGCGATGTAATCTTCGGAAAAATAAAAAATTACTAAACCGAAAAAGATATAATGGAAATACAGAAAGTTAACGAGATACAAGAACAGATTAATAGAAATCTATGAAATAATTTTTGAAATAAAGCGATTATATTAAATAACATTTCGGATAATTTAGAAAAAATTGGCGGACAAGATACAGTTCACCGGAAATTTGCGTAGGCGTCGTTGAGCCTAATGAAAGCCAACAATACCAAGTAGTAAAACTGTTAGAAGGTAAAATAAAAATTAATCAGGAAGAACAGCATAAGGTGACTCACTTAACAAAACATAAAATCGATCCTTTAGTGATAAACTAATGTTATTTTCGACATCAATTGGCATTTGTAGATTCCTACGGTTGGTGGTTGTTTGCTTGCAAGATCTTTTAGTTTGTTCGTATGTAGCTTCTTCTGCTGTATAGCCGAGGGTAGAAATCGATACGGTTTCCAAGGTAACGGTAGGATACGATGCCCGACACATTAGAGCACAAGTTACGGGTCAAGGCTATCTACACATATATTTCCATGCCTTCTTGTAAGAACTGTTTTTTTCGTATCGGAACTTCAGCGGAAAAAGACACACTGTGAGGGGGAGCGGGTTAAGGATAGTTAAATAGGCAGAATGTAAATTATAAAAAAACATAATAAAGAGGATAAGAGACTTCTCCGGATTGGTAAACACGTTCTGAACTCTGCTTAACTTTTCTATCAATATAATTTTAATAACACGAAGAAATAGTAAGGAGTGGTATCTCCATTAGCATGAAGTGGTCATGGCCACCACTTCTTGGAGAACTTCATGCCTTTCGAAAATTGTGAGAAAGAACCACAAATGTACTCTTTTACTCGCGCAACCGTGAAACTTTGAAATCACGCCTGCGTGCAGAACAGCTTTCGTAGAGATACAGATAGCCACTCTGCCGTGACTTGGAAGAACACCGTTAACTGCAATTCGGACAGTCACCCAAACGCAGTTAGCGGTAGGCGGCTCAAGGGACTTACCCGAAATGCATGAGTTAACGGTGTTCTTCCGAATCACGGTAGCACTCACGGACGTTTCCAGTTCATTTTTGTATGATCAATAAAATAACAAGAAAATTAATTTTTAGTTCAATAACTTTTATTTGTAGATAGGTTTACACGGGTACCCTCTCACGATTTAGATAAAATAATTGTGCAACTCTAAATATTTGCATGCAACTTTGGAAAACAATCTAAAATGACGGCGCGTATTAACACCTATATTCCCACTTGCTGCTGGTGTAAAATATTACGATTCTGAATAATGTGCTACCATATTCAGAATTTTAGTACATACTTTGATAGAAATACGTAGTAAATAATATTACAAATTATTTTTTAAATTGAGTAATAATATTTCAGTGAATGAAAATGAAAAAAAAACCTATGTCCAAACTTTCACCCTCAAAATTCTACAGCTTCGTAGACTTAAAAATGCTATAAGGAAGACTTATTTTTATACTATTTACATCCTACTTTGACCCTCCCATTTTCTCCACTTGTAGGCTTGAAGTAAGATGTAATTAGAACCTCCATTGAGCCTCCATATCCTATCTCACCGCACCTTTGGAGGCTTGAAGTTGAATGTCCTGAGATTCTACATTGAGCCCTAATCTGCCCCTGTTGTAGTGTCCTCTCGACTTCTTTGCAAACTAGAGCACGAGAAAATTATGCAGTAATGTACAGACGGAATAGAGATGTACCGTATTATATCAAAATTTGAATTTTTTGGCAGCTAGGCTGACATTATAATAATGAATGCCATAAACATGTACATAATATGTGCGTAATTAACTAAGAGGAGATCGGACACCGTGTAAAGCTAATATTTTTGCCTGGGCCTTTATTTTGTTACCCGAACGATACTGAAAACAGAAAGTTATGAAAATAGCTGCCCTTTTCCTTCCAGTAATGTTGACGAGTGAGACACTCTTACAACTGCGCAAGCGTGGCCAAAACTGCGCACGTGCGTCCCGTAAAACAGGAAACTGCCACGTTATTATAATTATGATATATATAATTTAAAAAAAAGTTAAACAACCACCGCAGGGTACCACTAAGAGCAACTGCCATCTAAAAAAAAAATGTCCATGGCCCCCAGTAGAACCGCGGTAAAATACACCTATGGCCACGTCTCACGTCCGTGAGATGGTTGGTCACAGGGTATAGTCGTTGCAGCTCTCTTTTAAGGTCTTGATACCTCTCCTCTTTTTCTTTCTCCTTTGCAGTGATGTTGTATTCAGACGGAGCCGAGAATTCGATCACGAATATAGTTCATTTCTCGAAGTCTTGGAGAACAATTTCAGGTCTCGAGTGCGCAACGGAGACTGCTGCCTGAAAATCGTAGTTCCAGAAAATCTGGCACTTCTCGTTTCGGACATTTGACTCTATATCCCTTGGAGCGTTCGGCAGGGCAGGGTCGCGACCAACACCGTAAGAGCGACAAAGGTGGTAATAAAGTACTCTTAGGGCCGCATTATGTCTATAGATATACGTTGTTCCTGCGTGGGTCGGACACCCCGATTGTATATGTTCTAGGTACTCAGCGTGTGCATGACACGCTCTGCACCTATTACTGGGCACTTCTTGACATAAAATGCGGGCGCGATATGCTAAGGTGGAGATTACACCGCCCTGGCATGCGAAAATGAAGCCCTCTGTACCTGAATTGAGCCCTGATGATTTGAGGAAAGCAAAAGTTTGCTCCTTCGACAAGGACTGCTTTTCTACATTTCTGTGAAAGTTTCCGTGCATATGCTTGTCGAGTAGCTCTTGGTGGAATTTTCCAACCTCTGCTTTCTTTACTTCAGCTTTTAGACGTGAAGCATCTAGATGGAGTAATGCACTTTCTTCACTCCTGATGTTAAAATTCAGAACAAGGGTCTCGGCAGCTTGCTCCGCGGCTTTGTAAAGGAACGCTCCTTCGCAAATCATCTCGTGGGTTCCGACATCTTTAGGAGAGGATCTCTGCCATTCGCAACGATGTAAGCTGTACTTAAAACAATTTGGTTAAGAAGACACTGGAGATTCAGAAGTCCGCGTCCGCCCTGACGGCGTGAAATGTATAATCGCGGAACTGACGAGTTGATATGCAAGCTTTTATGCATATGCATGATCTTACGCGTGATGACATCAAGGGCCTTAAGCTCGTTCTTCGTCCATTGAACCACCCCAAACGAGTAGAGTAGAACCGGGACGGCAAGCATGTTAGTCGCAGATACCTTGTTCAACGCCGACAGATTGGAAGACCAAATCTGTCGAAGAAGATGCTTGTATCTGCTTCGGAGAGACCCCTTCACTGATGTTACGTCCTGAATGCGACTTTGAGGCACGCCCAGGTATGTATAGGTCTCTCCAGTGTTAAGATTTCTAATAACACTTATATCCACAAGCTCAGGGTCCTTGGGAACGCCAGTAATATTTCCTTTCTTCAAATGAATTTTGGCACACTTGTCCAAACCAAAGTCCATACCAATCTCTCCTGTGTAGTTCTTGACGATATTTACAGCAGTTTGAAGTTAGCTTTTACCAGCTGCATAGATCTTCAGGTTATCCATATAAAATACATGAGTGACCTTATGCTCACGCTGATTAGTGTCGCCACAGAAAGGGCAAAGGGCTCATACTATCCCCTTGAAAGACTCCCCTCTGGAAGGTGACGTTGTTCTTCGTCAGACGATAATTCCTAGATGAGATGGTAAATCTAGTTTTCCAAAGAGGCATCAATCTCTGGACAATTGTCCGCGACTGCTTATTAATTATTGTAACCGTATTCAGCAGAAACCCTTGGTACGGGGACCCTCTATCCGCAACCCGAGGACGCGTTCGGTGGCTTTGTCATAAGCCCTTCGTTTCTATTCCAAAGGAATCGAAACCGAAACCGAATATATATATATATGTTTAAAGTTGTAATGTTTCGTTGTTATGAGATTTTCGGCGATTGAAAATGATAAAATTTATCTACATCGCCAATTTCTAAAACCTAAGTTATATTTCCTCAGTATTTAAATGAATGCTTGAAATCACGTGATTTCTCAGTTTGAGTGTTGATGAGCGCCTTATCGTTTAAGAAAGACAGTGTGCGAGTAGCTGTGAATCGCGACAGATCGTTGTCCGATCATTTCGGATCTATAATATGATTGACTTTCAAAAAGACATTGAACTTAAGATCTTAAATAAATGTCTAAAATTGCGAGTGAGTGATTTGTGTGCCTTTTTTGAAATGGTCTTAGTCTGCCAAGTTTTGAAAATTGAATAAAAACTTGTAATTTTAATTAACTTTCACGATTCTTCTCTGACTATTCCTGATCTGGCAAAAATTATTTATTTTTACAAGTGCAAACTTTATACATGGTCCTTCGAGCCGGATTTAAGATCGTGAAAAAACTATTAAAAATGTAAAATTAGTGCAGAAAAGACCAAAAGTGAGAAATTCCGTTAAGTGAAAGCACACGAGCAAGCTGAAAAATATGAAGGCTTGACGTCACAGAGCAAGGATCTAAGCTGGTAACAACATCTTCGCATGTGCGAAAAGGCAGTCGTCCTTCTCCAAATAGTCTGTGCTCTCTCGCAATGTTATTCTTCACTGGCTCGGTCTTTCATTATTCTTCACCTGAAGGAAGAAATTAAAAGTTCGCCAACTGATATTTGGATGATTGTCAGCACATTTAATTTTAGACTTCATCGATTTCTAACCTTCTCCAGCGGTAAGATGACAACTTTAATTTACCCATGACCAGAGAGAGGCTCGTTCTGGCGAACAAAATAAATAATTGAGACCGTAGTATTTCAGTGATAACTTATTGACATTTTATTAATTATTAGGCTCTCGCACACTCAAATTAGCTCGCCTTGTCAGAGCACTTTAAAACTAAAGTAAATTAGTTCTTTGGTTTCAAAATTAAAACTTTTCAATTTTTTGGCTGAATTATCAGCAACTGTCAATTTAAATTTCTCCTTTTCGTGAAAATGGAGGCATTATTCTCTGAGTTATCAGAGATTTCTCAGGCGATTTTACGCACTGAAACCAACTTTAAGAAAATTGGCAAGGCCAATCATACAGTGGCTACTGTCAAATCACGATTGGAACTTCTTGATCAACGCTGGAAAAGCTGTGAAACACTGCATCTGGAGATTAAAGCTGGAACTACACCAGCTGAGCGTGAGAAATTAGAATATTTTTCAAAATCCAAATATCTCGCTATTGAAGATGCTTATCTCAATGCGCGAGATTTTTTGTATAATCAATTAGCGTTGCTTACTCCTGAACCTAGGGCTAATGAAAGTTTAAATCAGTCTCAAATTATTCGTCATGATTCTTTGTCTGTTAAGCTTCCTCAAATAACTTTACCGGAGTTTTCAGGAGACTACAAGGATTGGTAGAATTTTCGCGATTTATTTAATGCTTTAATAATTCAAAACGAATCCTTGTCTAATGTAACAAGGTTACATTATTTGAAATTGTCTTTAAAAGGTGAAGCTGAAGGTTTGTTAAAACATGTCTCGATAACTGATGCTAATTTTATCTCCACTTGGGAGTCGCTAAAGACTAGATTTGACAATAAGAGAGCTTTGATCTCAACACATTTACAATCCTTTATCAATATTCCTAATGTGTCGAATAATATCCTGGAAGACTTAAAAAACTTACGCGATAAAACAAACGAGTCATTGGCGGCTCTCAAAAATCTGAAACGCTCAACAGAACATTGGAGTGATTTACTTGTTTTTATAATGGTTAAAAAATTTGATATTACTACTCTCAAGGAATGGGAGATGCATATTGGCTCTAATACTGATTATCCCACTTATCAGGAACTTGATACGTTTTTGGAGACTCGCATACGTATTTTGGAGGCCATTAAAGCTTCGAAAGCTGGCACGAGTTCTCAGGAAAAGAGCAAAGCTTCAAAACATCCGGGAGTTAGGAGCCACAATGCAACTTCTAGCTCAAAGTGTCTCCTTTGTAAGGAGAATCACTCTTTATTTAAATGCAACCAATTCAAAGCTCTGTCGGTGGACAGGCGCAGGGATGTTGCGACGAATAATCATTGTTGTTATAATTGTCTCACGCCTGGACATCGACCTCATAATTGTGCTAGTAAATTCAAATGTAATAAGTGTGGTAGGAGACATAACTCCTTATTGCATTCTGACGATTATAAGTCAAATCCCTCGTTATCACCATCTAACTCTGCGTCGGTTACTTCTCAATTGGCAGTTTCAGGTTCTCTCGCACCACAATCAAATGATCCCGGCAATTCCTCTCAGGGGGTGGGGGTGAATCATGTTTTGCTTGAAGAAGCAGTAGATAATGAAGTTTCGTTTCATTTTCTCAATAACCATCCCAATTTATCGCGCTCAACCTTACTGGCTACGGCTGTTATTTCCTTCCAAGCTGAAAATGGAAGAAGTCACAGATTTAGAGTTTTGTTGGACCAAGGATCAGAATGTTGTTTCATTTCCGAGAGAGCAATGAAAATACTGAGTCCACGTTACAAAAAGGTTAAAGCAGTAGTCTATGGGGTTGGAGGAGTTAATATTGGTTCTTCAAGAAAGTTGGCGAAATTTAATTTGATTCCAACAGAAAAGAACTGTCCTAAAGTCAACATCCAAGCTTTAGTATTGTTACACCTTACAGCATATACTCCTCCTGTAAAATCTAATGTGGGGAATGAAGATCAATTAAAAGAGTTAGGGTTAGCGGATCCAAATCCCTTTAGCTCCCATCAAGTTGATTTGATTTTAGGGGCCGATAAATATGGCTCATGTTTATTACCTGGTCTCCAACAGGGTATATTGGGTTCTCTCACCGCGCAAAGTACCGTTTTTGGTTGGATATTATCTGGGCCGGTTTCAACCACAAATCAAATTAAGATTAACATTCCAGTTACAGCACATCAGGCTATCACAGCAGAAGTTTTGCATGAAGACGTAACCAGGTTCTGGGAGTTGGAAGAAGTCCCCTTTAAAAATTCCTTGACAGATGACGAAATGTTTTGTGATGAGCATTTCGCCACGAATTACCAACGAACAGAAGACGGACGTTACATGATACGCTTACCTTTTAAAAACGGTCCTCCTATAAAAATTGGGGAATCCCTTGAGAGAGCTAAGATTGTTTTAAATAAAGTATTTCGTCGTTTGTCGGATAAATCGGAATTATTCTCACAATATTCAAGTTTCTTGTCAGAATATGAAAGCCTCGGACATATGGAACTTCTTGAAGAAAAGGAATTAGATAATTTTTCGCAAACTGTATATTTGCCTCACCACCCTATCTTAAAAGAAAGTAGTTCTACTACAAAGTTAAGGGTCGTTTTCAACGCTTCCAGCTTAACTTCCAATAATTCTTCCTTGAATTCTCATCTTCATATTGGCCCAAAGATTCTGAACGATTTGGTTTCAATTATTATGAATTGGAGGTCGCATCGCTTTGTTTATATGGCTGACATTGAAAAAATGTTTAGACAAATTCTAGTTGACCCTCGGGATTGCGACTATCAAAGAATTGTCTGGATTTCTCCTGATAAAAGGATCGTCGCCTATAGACTTTTAACCGTTACTTACGGTACTGCCTGCGCTCCTTATTTGGCTAACAAAGTGATTAAGCAGTTAGCTCATGACGAGGGAAATAGATTGCCTTTAGCCCAAAATATATTAGAAAATAATATTTACGTCGACGACGTTTTGTTTGGTGCGGATAGTCAGATTGAGGCTAAAAAGGCGCGAGCTCAAGTAACACTCTTGTTAGAAGCTGGCGGTTTCCATTTGCGAAAATGGGCCGCAAATGACCCCGAACTATTAGAAGATTGCCCCTCGGGAAAACACGAACGTGCTATCGAATTTCCGTTAGCGGAGGATGCCCAGCTGAAGGTTCTAGGTTTATTTTGGGACCCTGTTTCTGATTCATTTGTTTTTAAAGTAACTTTTTCTTTAGTCGAAAATCCAACAAAACGGATTGTTCTTTCATTAATAGCCAAGTTGTATGATCCTTTGGGTTGGATAACTCCAGTCATAATAGTGGCAAAAATTTTAATGCA
The DNA here is from genome assembly GCA_932178445.1 of Andricus quercusramuli. Classification (NCBI taxonomy): domain Eukaryota; kingdom Metazoa; phylum Arthropoda; class Insecta; order Hymenoptera; family Cynipidae; genus Andricus; species Andricus quercusramuli. The sequence goes on along the minus strand of CAKNXH010056146.1, from coordinate 2,489 downwards.
AGAACTTTGGCTTCGCAAACTCGACTGGGATGACAAATTACCTGATGATCTTAAAATTCAGTGGTTAAATTATCATGATTCGCTGAAAAAATTAGAAGCACTTAAAGTTCCGAGATGGACACGGCAGTTACAAACAAACTCTGAATTCGAGCTTCATGGTTTTTCTGACGCTTCGTCAAAAGCTTATTCCGCTTCCGTTTATATTAGAATTCTTAGTGAAGATTTAAAGGAGGCTCATGTTTGCCTGCTAATGGCTAAATCTAAGGTAGCACCTGTTAAATATGTATCAATTCCTCGTTTGGAATTATGTGGGGCTGCCTTGCTAACTAAGACACTAAAATTCGTCATGGAAACTATGTCGTTGGAAAAAATACCAGTTTACTGCCACACTGATTCTGTAACAGTTTTGGCTTGGCTAGGAAAGCATCCTTCAAATTGGCCTGTGTTTATTGCCAATAGAGTTTCTCTAATTCATGAGTTAGTACCTCGCGCTAAATGGCGATACATTTCTACCAAAGATAACCCGGCTGACTGCGCTACTCGGGGACTCACACCCGAAAAATTGCTAAGGCATTCCTTATGGTGGCAAGGCCCACCATGGTTGGCTTTGCATTCCTCAAAATGGCCTGATTATCGCCACGCAGCCGCCTCGCAATCAAATTTAGAACAGCGGGCTCTAAAGAGTCATCACGTTTTGAGTGTGATCAAAAGTCCATTCGACTTGATGTTCAAATTCTCCTCTTGGCCAAAATTGCTTCGCGTAACAGCCTATTGTAAGAGGTTTATTGATGCCTTTGTCTTTAAGCACGCAAAATTTACTAAGCCAAAACCTCAATTTTCAACCTTTTCTCTCAATGCGATTGAAATCCAACAAGCTGTTATATTTTGGATTAAATTTGTTCAAGCAAATTCCTTTTCTCTTGAGATAAAAGCCTTAAAACAAGAAGATAGGATGATTGCAAAAAATTCGATATTAAAAAGTTTGAATCCATTTTTAGATTCCAATGATCTCGTAAGGTTAGGTGGAAGACTACGGCATGCTCCTATCAGTTTTGATGAGAAGCATCCTATTATTCTGCCTCGACACCACATAAGTGAGCTTATCGCCACGCATGCTCACCTTCGATCTTTACATGGTGGTCAGCAACTAACCTTACATACGCTCAGACAGCATTACTGGATTTTAGGAGCTCGATCTTTGGTTAAACGATTGATCAAAGGTTGCCTTGAGTGTACACGTGAGAAAGCGGCTCTGTCTCAACAACTTATGGGGGATTTACCTGAATTTCGAGTCACCCCAAATCGTCCCTTCACACATTCTGGTGTGGACTATGCAGGCCCCTTTAACGTTCGCTTTGCTCCAGGTCGTGGCAGAAAAAGTTACAAAACTTACGTAGCGCTTTTCATCTGTTGCTGTACGCGAGCTGTCCATTTAGAGCTAGTTTCAGATTACTCGTCTGCCGCTTTTCTCGCCGCCTTTCAACGATTTTCTTCGAGGCGAGGAAGACCTGCACACTTGTACAGTGACAATGGTACAACATTCCACGGTGCTGACCGGGAATTAAAAAATTGCCTTTTGAATATCAGACTGGATACTAATTTGCATAATGAGTTCGCAATTCAAGGTACTTCTTGGCATTTCATACCTCCTTCCGCTCCTCATTTTGGGGGTTTGTGGGAGGCTGGAGTTAAAAGCTTTAAACACCATATGAAACGAATTGTAGGCGCTCATACGCTTACCTACGAAGAGTTTTATACTCTTCTTACTCGTATTGAAGCTTGCCTCAATTCTCGACCTATTGCGCCTCTTTCGAATGATCCTGAAGACTTCTCCTACTTAACGCCTGGACATTTTCTGATTGGAGCCCCTTTGACCAGCGTTCCAGAACCTTCATTGGAATTTACTTCAGAAAATCGTTTAACTAGATGGCAGTTGGTACAGAAAATTTCAGAGATTTACTGGAGAAGATGGGCTGTTGATTATTTACAGTCTTTACAAAAACGCTACAAATGGTTCAACAAAGAATTAAATCTTGTGATCGGTGATATCGTTCTTATAAAGCATGATTCGTTACCGCCCTCTAGATGGTTATTAGGTCGTATAATTAAATGCTACAAGGGAAAGGACGATGTTGTACGTTCTGTTCGAGTAAAAACTGCCAGTTCAGAATACGAACGTCCAATTACTCAGATTTGTCTCTTACCTGTCAGAGCGAAAGAAATAAGCGAAATTTAAAATTTTGTTATTCATTAGACTTAAAGGAAATTATTCTGTACACTTGGTGGATTATGGCGGGCGGCTAAGACTATTAAGTTCTAGTTAGATTTATACTATTTCTTTACGGCGGGCGGCTTTTGTATTGTGATAAATGATCGATTAAGCACTTATTGTTTTTCTCTCTTTTTTTTTTTTCGTGCAGTTACCACTCACGAGGCGGGCGGTATGTTTAAAGTTGTAATGTTTCGTTGTTATGAGATTTTCGGCGATT
>CAKNXH010056144.1:5995-25932 GCA_932178445.1 Andricus quercusramuli | reverse complement strand
CTTTAAGGCACGCATTTTTAAGTTCGTCATCCCAAGTCGAACCTGTCAGGTGAAAATTGTCCGTACACCTTCACTTACATAAAAAATGTCATGGGCTCCTGGTTTATAGTGTTCGGCTAGCCACGACCATTCCCTCTCTGCTCTCCACACGACTCTTCCTACGTCGGGTAGCGCGAACGGACCTTTAAGTTCCTAAGACTGGGAAAATATGAACAGGCGAGGAGTGCGTCAGGAACGCTTGGAGCGCTCGCCCAGTATTTCGCTCCCAGTCCCTGAATTTTAATGACTAATTGTCGAATCGAGGCAGACTTTGAAGTGCTTTTCGAAATTATTTACTCTAAAATATTGAAATTTAAGAAATTAAATTCAAAGTGAGTAAAAATTTAAATTCCACTTATCCGAAATTCAAATTTGATCGTGGGATTCTTGCTTTTCTTGATTTCCAAGAATTTCGTAACTAAAACATTGAACCATTTTCTTGATTGTCATCCTTTTTAATTAAATATAAGTGATATCGGTGAACCTTGAATCATAAAAATATGTGGTTGATATTATTCAACAAATTTTCGTTTCTAACTTGTAGTTTTTTATTTACATTTTCTAATGAAGTAGAGATAATTAGAAAAAATTAATTAATTAAAAAAACTGTTAAAAAACACCTTTTAGCAATTACCCATATACAATTTGAAAAAATTGTATGCCTATTTGAAGCAAGATATTTAGATAAAAGGAATAGAAAAACAACATTTTAGAAAAGTTTATTGAGAAGGGAGTAAGCACACGAACCGAAAAATCCGTCTATTCACAACGAAATTTCAGTACAAATAGACCTTCTTCCAGCTCCCTCTATCCGTACCGAAAAAATCCGGCTATTTATACTGACACAAAATGGGATAAAATCAAAAAACGAGGTTCCAAATAACTTGTAGCTGGCAATTCTTAACCGATTTTTGATTTTTTTGTTAGAAAAATTCAGCATCAAATTTTGAAGAGATTTATGTGGCCTGGTTTTTTAACTTTTTTTTTTAACTTTTATATTAATGCAAAGAGTGAAGAAAAAATTTTTTTTTTTCCTTTTTTTTTTTTTTGTTATCTTCGTTAAACAAATTTTTCTATGATCAGCATTGCCAGACTTTATGTACGGGCGTAGCTGAAAGCAAAAAAAATAGATGATATTGTTAAGTTAATTGTTATCAACAAATTAACTTAACAAATAGTCTACACTATGGATTCTTTGTTTGCAAAGTAAATTTTCGCTTTAACATTACTTGCTTTTATAGAAAAAATAATACCCGATCATAAAAGTTTGGCACTTGATATTTTTTATCAATTTTATAAACAAATTTTATAAACAAATACATAGTGTGAACAATTAAAGGCAGAAATAAATCTTTTTTTCTCTTAATTTTTCTCAAATTATATCGCCAGTGATGTTTAATGATGGACAATTATCTATCTATATTTTTTCATATTTTTATAAACAAATTATATAAACAAATGCTGAGTGTGGACATTTAAAGGCAGAAAGAAATCGTTTTTTTCTCATAATTTTCCTCACATTATATCACCAGTGATGTTTCATTTTGGACAATTATCTTTCAATACTTTTTATTAATTTTATAAAAAATTTATATAAATGAAAGCCCAGTGCGGACATTTAAAGGCAAAACGAATTTTTTTCCCTAATTTTCCTTAAACGATGTCGCTAGTGAGGTTTAATGATGGAAAATTATCATCCAATATTTTTTATTGATTTCGTGAACAAATTATATAAACAAATGCCTATTGTGGATGTTTAAAGGTAGACAAGATTCATTTTTGCAACTAGCCTCAAAGTATGCAGCCAGTGATGTAATTGTTTGGTAATTGTTGTTTCTTTCAATTTTCGTAACGTAGTTTTCTTAGGAATTGTTAAAGATGAGAATTTGTACAACAACAATAAGCATACACTTTTTGTGTATGATAATCCTTTGTCAATTTCTTAAAATGCCATTGATTAGTCACTATCAAGTATTAATTCCTAAGTCTTTAATCTGAAATAAGGAGCTCGAGAGCTTCAGGATCTAGAATACTATCAGAATTCTTCCAGTATATTGTGGTTACACTGGCCATTTGTTTATAAAATTATTAAGATATATCGGGTGATAATTTTCCATCACTAAACATCACTGGTGTCATAATTTAAGGAAATTTAAGAAAAAAGCGATTTCTTTCGGTTTTTAAATGTCCACACTGGGCACTTGTTTACATAATTTGTTTATGAAATTATTAAGAAATATCGGATGATAATTTTCCATCACTAAACATCACTGGCGATATAATTTGGGAAAAATTAAGAGAATAAACGTTTTGTTTCTGCCCTTAATTGTCCACACTAGGCATTTGTTTACATAATTTGTTTATAAAATTGATGAAAAATATCGGATGTCAAATTTTCATGATCAGGTATTATTTTCCCGATAAAAGCAAGTAATTTCAACGCAAAAATTTACTTTCCAAACGAAGAATCCATAGTGCAGACTATTTATTAAGTGAATTTGTTTATAACATATTCACGTATTATTCACTCTTTGCATTAATATAAAAATTTGAACAAAAAAAAATTCAAAAATCGGGCCACATATATCTCTTCAAAATTTAATGTTGAATTTTTCTAAAAAGAAATCCAAAATCGGTTAAGAATTGCCAGCTACAAGTTATTTTGAACCTCGTTTTTTTATTTAATCCCACTGCGCGACATTTCGGTACATGTAACCAAGGTATATTGAGAATGTATTGCATGTTATAGAAGGATAATTAAAAAATTGACAATTACACATTTTTTATGTAAAAAATTAGGAATGCAAGGACAAAGCACGTAAATATTTTTCATCCGACCACCGTAAGACTCGGATCATTTTCAACCTAAAGGTTCTTGCACTCGAATTTTCTTCACAGAATTCTTTTTCCTGCGAATTTCGAAGTATTATATATTCAAAAGGAAAATAAAGCACCAAGCACCTTTTAAAATAGGTAATATTCAAATGTAAGAGAACTTTTTTACACATTTTAAATTATTGTCTAGGAATTGTTTTTCTAAATTAAAAGCTGAGTAAGAAAGTGTTGTTAAAGAGTTAGATCAATTGAAAACTGTGCATTTTGTTGAGGTTTTTCTATGGCAAAAAATTTTGTTGTCACTGATATTATTAAAGCGCTTTTGCGTTCGACTGTCCTTCATTATTTATCAGTTTCTGATAGTTTTCAAGCGGCTAAAATCTTTAAAGAAAAAAGTATCGAACCCTTTTTAAAATAAGTAAAATTCAATTATTTGCTTTACATACTTTAAATTATTGTTTTGGAAAAGTAATTACACATTCAAAACTGAGTAAAGAAGTTTGATGAAAAATAAGAAGAATTAAACACTGCGTTTTTGCACTTGACTTTTCTTCATTCTTTATTATTTTTGGATCGTTTGTAAATGTTTTAAATATTTAACAAAAAAAGTATTGAGCCTTCTCTGAAATAAACAAAATTCAATTCATTGTTTCATATATTTTAAATTATTGTTTAGGAACTGCTATTTCACATTAAAAACTTTGTAAGAAAGTATTACAAATCAATTGGGCACATTTAAATCTGCACGTGTTATGGAGGTTTTTGTGTAGCAGAAAATCGTTTTTTGTCATCAAGGTTATTAAGGCAATTCTGCAGTTGACCTTTCTTTATTGTTGCTTACTCTTGAGTTCGACAACCTCTATTTTGAAGATGGTTGAGGGTCACCTTACGACTTGGTACGACGCTGCCTCAAAATACTGGGCCGAGATTTTGTAACCATTATCCAACAGCTTCGATAGCGAAATAGGTTAGAGCGCGCGGTAGAATACACGAGTTTATTTTTTAAGAAAAATTTTAGAAACACAATATCATCAACTCAATCTGTGCAAAAATTCTATTTTTGAACAAAAAGGCTCAGAAACATTATGAATCCAAAAAGCAGTTATTTTGAAAAAACATATTCGAAAAGTTCAAAATATGCAAAAAGAATTGCATGGAAAGGCCTCAAAATATGTTTCCAAACAACGTTTTGATCGGCTCGTTAGAGACAAGTATATAACAAGATGAAAAAAGAGGGAGAGAATTGGAAAAGAGACAACCAAGCCATCCTCACTGTCATTTCCTTTCTCTTTCTCCGTCTTTTTTATACTACTTTAGGAACCAACATGTTTCGAGATTATTTAAATCTCCTCATCAGGGTATAGTTTAATAGGATACTACGAAAAATTATTTTTATCATATGCTTTATATTAATAATGCATGTATATATGAGACTGAAATTTCTTATCGTACTGTTATTTACATTATTTTTCATTTTTTAATTTTTGGATGAAAATTTAACTTTCAATTTTCGGTTTTGGTGTCAATCCTTAATATTTCAAAATCATTTTTGTACTTTAATACTTTTTTTAATTTCCAATTAACTGAAAAATTGAAATAACATTAATTTCCAATGTTTCATATAAAAATTCGATAAAAGTATCAAAGGCTTTGTTATCTCTCTAAAGGTCTCATTCAAAATTGATTTCATTGATGCCCTCTCCCTTTATATGTAACAATTTCACATATTAACTATTTCTTTGCCCCTCATTTTGTCAAATTCCCGCGAAATCATGAAAACATGTTGAAATTTCTAAAGAAAAAATAATTTCAGTTTCACACAAGAAGAAAAACATAAAGAAGAAAAAGACTTATCCTTCTGTTGTTATGTACTATATTCCATTATGAAGGGCAAACATTAACTCCCTTATAAATTTGAAATGAAAGTTCACTTTATAAAACTACGGAATCGTTTTATAATTTTTTATTTTGCACACACTTCTCAAAATTTTGTTATTTCGATACTTCAAAATTCCCGTCTAGAGTCTAGAGCAAGTGAACCGTACCGGGCCACACTGAACACTGAAATCATTTTAAAACAGGAAAAAATAGACGAATGAAAGCTCCCTTTGAAAATGACAAATATTGGTTTGTACGCATTTTTCCAAGAACTCAAGTACAGTGTAGTCCAACCTCTTTAACTGTACACCCCTTTCTAGTCAAGAGACAGTCTACAGTCGTAAAAAACACATGTTGGAAAAATTCTTCTAAAACTGGCCCTTGAAATATTTCCCCCACTTTTGAAAACGCAATTATGACAGTGACATAGTACTCAGTAAATGCATCTATTTAATAGTTTTATCTCTAACTTGCGTTGGCATTTTTGTAATTTTAGAGATTCTCTCTGAATAATTTGAAAATTTATTAATTAAAGATTAAATATTTCTGAAATATCAAGGATAATTTTTACAACACCAAAAATTTGTTTCTTGTTACAGTGAAGCTCACTGCAGAACAATTTTTATTTTTATTTTTATTCAATGATAGATAAAATTAATCAATAAAATCAAGTTTTTGATTAATTATAATCTTATTTGTAACCATTACTTTAAATTAAAAGATCTTAATGAGAAAATTACAAAGTAAAGTGAGAGTTAGTCAATAAAGTTCTACTGTATAAGAACCATTAAAATATGGAAATTTTTCTCATTTTTAATTATCAAACTCATAATATTACTGTATTTTTAGTATAACATAGTATAAATATTCAAAGAAACTTATTAAAGTATTCTATTGAATCTCCCTTAGACAACCAGTATTGCAGGTGTTGAGGGTGTCATGCTTTAATTTATTGAAAGTCTTGCTAAATGTTAATAAGTAATATCTGAACATCCCATAAGGCAACCTTACTTTTGGTAAGTACCAGGATATCATAATATCACTTTTTTTTTATAAATTTAAAAATTCTCAAATGTTTTTAATCCTAAGGAGTCAAATCTTCATAAAACTTTTGTAGGTGCACAAAATTACACAACAGAAGCTTGTTAGGTAAAAAATTATCTCCTTATAGATTAAATTTTATTTAGTAAAAATTGGAATCAGATAGGAAAAAGGTGATAGGAAAAATGATCACTGTGCCTGGATCAGGAATTTTAGGGTTGACCCAGAAACCTATTCCCTGAGAAAGGCATTAAAACCCAAACTCAAAAGAACAAATATCAAGGTCTAAGGCTTAATGTCACTGTTTGTTAAATTCTTTAAGAAAAATTTTAGAAACACAATATCATCAAGTCAAACTGTGCAAAAATTCTATTTTTGAACAAAAAGGCTCAGAAACATTATGAATCCAAAAAGCAGTTATTTTGAAAAAACATATTCGAAAAGTTCAAAATATGCAAAAATAATTGCACAGAAAGGCCTCAAAATGTGTTTCCAAACAACGTTTTGATCGGCTCGTTAGAGACAATTATATAACAAGATGAAAAAAGAGGGAGAGAATTGGAAAAGAGACAACCAAGCCATCCTCACTGTCATTTCCTTTCTCTTTCTCCGTCTTTTTTATACTACTTTTGGAACCAACATGTTTCGAGATTATTTAAATCTCCTCATCAGGGTATATTTTAATAGGATCCTACGAAAAATTATTTCTATCATATGCTTTATATTAATAATGTATGTATATATGGGACTGAAATTTCTTATCGTACTGTTATTTACATTATTTTTCATTTTTTAATTTTTGGATGAAAATTTAACTTTCAATTTTCGGTTTAGGGGTCAATCCTTAATATCTCAAAATCATTTCTGTACTTTAATACTTTTTTTAATTTCCAATTAACTGAAAAATTGAATTAACATTAATTTCCAATGTTTCATATAAAAATTCGATCAAAGTATCAAAGGCTTTCTTATCTCTCTAAAGGTCTCATTCAAAATTGATTTCATTGATGCCCTCTCTCTTTATATGTAACAATTTCACATATCAACTATTTCTTTGCCCCTCATTTTGTCAAATTCCCGCGAAATCATGAAAACATGTTAAAATTTCTAGAGAAAAAAAAAAAATTTCAGTTTCACACAAGAAGAAAACCATAAAGAAGAAAAAGACTTATCCTTTTGTTGTTATGTACTATATTCCATTAAGAAGGGCAAACATTAACTCCCTTATAAATTTGAAATGAAAGTTCACTTTATAAAACTACGGAATCTTCTTATAATTTTTTATTTTGCACACACTTCTTAAAATTTTGTTATTCCGATACTTTTTAGGTAGTTTATGTAGCGTTCAAATCCTCAGTGAGTGCGATTTTTCAATGCGTTTAAGCGTGTGATTATATGTGTAAGTGACCAAGCGTGCGAATTGTGTATTAATAATTATGAAAAATGAAGACTATACAATAATAAATGAAAAAATAATTTGTTTTCAGTAGAAAATCTCTATTGGATTTTAATAAACTGTCCCTTAGAATCCTGACCTCTGTTTCATAGAATACAAAGCACTCGTGTATTGAATTTTCAGTGACTGTCACTTAGACATCGGATTTCTGGTCTAAGAGAATATAAAGCCTTTCCGTACTAGATTTTCAGTGATTGTCGCTTAGTATTCCGATCTCTGCCTCTGAAATTATAATGCTTTTGCATCTTACATTTTCAGCAGCTTCCGAACAGATTGTCTATTACTGTTTTGAAAATTCTGTTGAAATATTACATGCTTTTCAGATGCCGAATCATCATTTTCTTGAATACGGAAGGTTATGAATTTTAATTGACTTTATCTCATATCCAAGACTATAATACAAAGTCACTGGATTTTTAATAAACTATTTTTTTCCGTGTAGTTGTCCGACGACACCATCAGGAGTTGATTTGAAGGAGTAAATATCGCTAAAAAAACGCTGAAAGGAGTATTTCACTGTTTAGAAGTAGACTCCAGTACTCTGAAAATATTTGATGGTAAAACTCCAGAATTCTAGATGGTCGCTTGTCGCGTCAGTGCGATTCATTATTCAACATATAGGAAAGTGGTAAAAAGAGTTGGATATGCCAACCAGACAAAGCGGGTGGAAACTGTTTATGAATCCGAATTGGGATACAAATAATTCGTAGACGTCGGTAAGTATAATTGTATATAATAATAATTATGAGCATATCCATGATGCTTTTGACTTTTTTTATACGATTTGAAAAAATCGTGTGGATTATTCCTTTTTAAAATTGATCATATTTGTATATAAGGCAAATGAGTCAACTTAGGAACCCTTTATTATTGAAAATTAATACTATAAATCCACTAACTCAGAAATGTCCAGGAATATTTTTTGAATGCTCCGAAAGCGTATTGGAAACAATTTTCCAAGCATTTCTTTATTAATTTTAAAAGGAATAATCCACACCATTTTTCTAAATCGTACAAAAGGATTTTATATTATATACAATTATACTTACCGGCATCTATGAATTCTTCGTATACTAATTCGGATTCATAAACAGTTTTCACCCACTTTGTTTGGTTGCCATATCTCACTCTTTTTATCGTCGACATATTCCACTTTCCTGAATATTAAATAATGAATCTCACCGACGCGACAAGCGACCATCTAGAATTCTGAATTTTAGAATTTTCATGTTTTCGAGTTCGCAGTTTCGCACGCGTTGACTTGCGGCCATGATGTGGCGAACAACTGCGAAGAGAGTGTTTGCATGTTTTCTGCGAACGCAGCTCCGAACATTAACTCCGTAAAAAGTCCCGTCACGACGCATTAACTCCGGATTGAGCATGGGTTAAGATTTTATTTCTGTGTGGTGCGAATTAATTATATTCACTCTGAATGCACTTCAGAACCTTTTGCTCTCTCTCTATTTTACTCTAGAGTAAAATATGCGGAGTTGAACGTATTCGATACTGAGTCGATTTTATACTCTGAAAAATTGTACCCTCAACTCCGCTAGCCATTTACTCCTCAAATTTTTAACAGTGTAATACGTACGCTGTTATGGAGCATCAGTATCAAACCCGCAGCAGATCTACTTCAAACTTAAGTTTTCTACAAACGCGTGGCAGTTTACACCGTTCACAGGAAAAACTGAAGTTTATATTAGAACCAATTTTTGGTTCTAAAGGAGCTGCAACAAAAAGGAACCTCTCTTGCTGAAAAGGAACCCAAAATGATAAATAGTTTCTAAATGAACCCAAGTGTTGATTCAAATGGTTCTAATAGAGCCTTTTTCTCACTTCTGCCTTGACGCACATCAAAGATTGCACAAGTTAATGATGCACATTTTGTTTTATAATTTGAATTAAATAATATTGCATAGGAAAAAATTTAATGAAGAAACTAAAATCATAAACATTAGTCATTCTTGAGAGGAAGATATCGCACATGAAATGTGACAGTTTTTGAGGTTATGTTGTAAATCCGAAGTTTTCCACTGCGCATGCACAAGAAGCGCGGGACTATTGAAAATGATATAATGTACACTTGCAGTATTAGGTTAATATAAGATTTTTTCAAGAAGCTAGGTATTTCTATAATTCAATTTAATTTGTTTTAAATAAGAAAAAAAAAATTTTGGTAACATTTATCTGTGCGACTATTCATAGTATTTATTGATTTAAAATCGGCCCGCGCTTCTCGGCACACGCGCAGTTGAAAACGTTGGCAACCGCCGATGGCCATCTATCGGATATAAACAAACTAAAAAGGAACCCTTAATAAGAGTTCCTTTAGAGCCTAAGTTCTGAATGATCCCAAGTTTCACTTGAGCCGCAACATTACTGATCCCTCAGTTTTTTCTGTGTTTGTAATTAAATTAACGAAACATGTCCTGCTATAAAAATCATTTTTTTCTGCAGGCATTTTACGAGTATAGATTTGCAGAAGTAGCTTACTTTCTCGGATGTATTAAGATGAGGTAAGGCGTGCAGTCGTCGTGTACATAGTATAGTAGTGTATACGCTATGTATAAAATACTATACAGATGCACAGTGCACGCGTTGCGTCGGATGAATTGCATTGGTGAAGCTATCGCTATTGCATGCACGAGTGTACCGTTAGTAGCAGCGGTGGATACCTCATCATCGAGCCAATGACACGAACAATAACAATGACACGACACACGAGGCACGCAGCCTAGCCACGACTTTTTGAACTTCTCGATTTTCAGGGTTCCCTGGATGGAGCCTTGTATGAAGGGATACAGAGTCGAGATTAGGAAATGATAGGGGAGACCGCACGATGGACTTAGGCCCCATGCGCTATAGGCACATGGGATATAGGATCCTGAAGAGAGAAAAGAGAAAAATGGTAAAGAAAGCTAAAAGTAGGGAGCAAGAGAGATCGAAAGAGCTGCAACGAGTTGGCGTCACGCTGTCGGGTACACCGGTTTCGCCTTGCTGCCCCCACTCATCGATACACAGATACATACACATGTGCATAAAACATGAACAAGTTGTTTCTTGCGCCCAAGGAAACACGTACACATCGCCGCCTTGCGAATAACGCGACGGGTACGCGAGACGTGCGTGTCAGATAATTGTATGTAATTGCTGAGTAGGATAATTAGCGATCAACAATAAGCCTCTCTGCCGCAGCTCTATCTCGTGATGTTGCCAGAGCTGCTGCATCATATACTGTAGAATATAGATGAAATTGTGTGCTGTGCGTGGCCAATGTGGCCCAGACCATGCACTGGTCCACGTCCACGTCCACGTCCACGTCCACGTCCACGTCCACGTCCACGTGCTTAGTTCTCGTCACTTGTACGTTTGTGGTTACGCAGTGGTCGGGTGGAACAGTAGCCCACAGGCAGATCGGTCAGTCGGGGATGCTGCTAATAATATGCTACGCAACTCCATGGTGGTTATGCTACCGGTCTAACAGAAGCTAATACAAAGTTTGACAAATGGGCTCAAAACCCACTTTTTCATTTTATTACTCAAACACTTGCTAATTATTGTGCACTGGTTATTCCTTTGAGGAATACCTTATTTAAAATAATTCCTCTAAGTTCCTCAGTCATTTTTGTTTGCTTTCTCTACCTGTCTTTCTTTCGTGATTTCAGAGCGACCATTGGATCCAGGAACCGGAAAATGCACAAGATGTTTAATATTTTCAACGAGAAGGTTTTACAATAAATAGAACATTCGTTAAAGAATTCAAAGAATTATTCGTACTTGAGGTCGTACTGGAATACAGAAAAATGATAAAAATAATAAACTTTGACATTTAAGAATAAGGATCAAGGATCATTGTACTCTTTTGATATATTCAGGGGTCGCCATAAGAATTCTCCCCGATTTCATCTTTAAAAATACCGAAGACTGTGTTTTGGCACACTTTTTTAGGGTATAAAAATAAATGTCGAGATTCTTAGCCAGCTATTTTAGATACAAATTTAAAAAGAAAATTTTGAAAATTTTTTAGACTATTTTTTTCAAGATTTGAAAATTCTATGGACGGCTATTCATTGCACTCGAAAAGTTGAACAATTTATCTTTACGATTTTTTTCGATAGAAAGAAAATTATCAGAGTTATAGCATTTCGAAAATTAAAAAAAAAACTAAAATAAAAATGTTATCCAAACAACGCACGATATGAGAAAATGTCACGATAAGAATAACGTTGCTTTTTGGAAGCCCTACAAGCAGGGCCGTCTTTAGGGTTGCGGGGGTCCCGGGCTGGTTACATTGTGGGGGCCCATTACCGGACTCAAGAAACGTTATTCGTTAGTCGTCGAAGTAGGAGGCGATGCAGAAGTTTGTCCAGTTTGTAGTGTTTTGTGGGGGCCCCTAAAATGTGGGGGCCGCGGCCCCGACGGCCCTATTGTAAAGACGGCCCTGCCTACAAGATTATCAGAAGAACATTCTGAATTTTTTTTTTCAATCGAAAATTCAAACCTTGATCACAGGAAAGCTCTACAAATTTCTTAATAATCACTTTCTTATAGGACGCGTTGTTTTTGTTTTATTCGTGACAAACAACATGAAAAGTAAAAAAATTAAATTTCTGGACAACGAGCACAAGCTGCAAAAGAAATTAGGGAACAGAAGTTGTTCACCAAAAAAGGATCTACGAATTTGTTATTAGTAATTTTTGAATAGGACGAGTAGATTTTCTTCTAATAGTAAAAAACAAGATTGAAAATAAAAAAATGAAATTTTTGGAAAATTTGACAGAAGCCACAATAACATTTTATTAAACATTTTTCTCACCTAAATTATATTTACAAATTTGCTTAGAACCACCTTACGCTGTGATGCGTATTTTTAGTTTAAATCGTAAAAAATATCATTGAGCATAAATTAAATTTATGGACCAAAGACATAGGTTACAATAAAATGTATAATAATTTTTTTTAACAAGATGAGCACTTTTTTTAATTAGGAAATAAGACAATGAAAATGGTTTTGTTTCATAATACTAATGCATATTATGAATTGTAATAATATAAATTCATTGAAATTATAATTTTTTCAGGGTAGTTGAGAATAAAATGTAATGCGCAATAAGAAACAATTATTAAAGTAATCATTAAAAATAAAATCGGTACTTTATTTTGCAATATCTGAATAAGCAGAACCTGACCAAGCTACATAAATGAATATAATATACATTTGATATGATAGAGTTGAACATAATGTAGAGAAGTTCGCATTTTTGACCAAATCGAGAGCGACGCACGAGATACGTGATGAGAATGTGTTCCTTAAAGCCGAAGAAGCTTTAAGAAAAGAGATCTCACCATCACCAAATTACAGTTGTCGATCCTTTGACCTTGAGTTTTAAAAGGCCTGCGTACAAATGTAGGATGAATAAAAATTAAAATTTTTAAGAACAAAGCTACCTGTACGAAAGCAGACCTTCTAAGTTGCTTTACTAAGGTAATTCTCTTCAGCAAATCATTAACTCTTTCGTTCTGAACATTGCAGATTTCCAACGGTCTGAAAGTTGAATTTTGTAATATAACTCTCCCGAATACCCTTTGAGGATCAAAATCCTTCCGGACGTTTGTCAGAAACAGATTTTTTAAAATTTTAATGTGTCTTATTCTGTGTGACTCAACTGTCACATTTTGATGGAAAATGTGTTAAAGTGTTGCACGATGGATAAAAGATTAACTTTTACGTAAAAAGATGTGAATGTAGTTGTGAATTTCAAAGTAGTTTTTATGTAGTTGGTAGAAGTTTACCCCACTGTGAAACACATTAACGCGCTTTTGTTTCCAAAAGTGACACCTTGGGATTTAGTGCGTTTGCGTATTGTTAGTTACAGAAATTCCCATTTAAGTTATTATTGTATGCTTCTATGAATATTTTGCTGAAAATACACTCATCTTCCGATAGAAGAATGCTTTCGTGCATGACTTGCCCAAATCGAAAATCGGGTGAATCCAAACGTAAGCAGTCTGGACCGCGGAGAACCATTTCTGTTGGATTTGGACGCATGTTAACAGCTGACGCAACTGACGCGCTGAGAGTACCGCCCTCGTGCTGTTTGTCACGCTTAACTGAGCACCGCCTCTCTCGGTCTCGCGGTCCCCACATCACAAAAATGCCAATGTCTTAAATTCTAGGAACGGCGTGAACTGAGAGTTCTTATATCTGGAGTTGAGTGTAAATGATTACATAAATATACCTTGTTGCATGCCCTCAACTGTAAGCTTGATTCAAGTCAACTTAGTTTTTCATGAATTAATAAAAATATATATTTGAATAAAATAGGCAAATGCTATTTCGTCTTCTCATATAACTCGATAAAAATATCAACGAATGAGAAAATTCTACGGCAAGCCACTTGAAATTTAATTGTCAAAGGTCCGTCATTAAATCAACTAAAAGTTTTAGTTGTGCCAAGCAAAATATATGGTGTAATGAATTAAATTTCACTAACCAACAATTTTTTAGGGTCACCCAATTACTGGGCTGATGTTATTAAAAAATAAGATTTAGGATGTTGCGAAGCTCTTTACAATATCCCAAATTTATGTCATACTCTTCTTCATTACAATGTGTAATTTTGTTTAAAGGATAGTTTTTTACTGTTTAGAGTAAATGTTTGGAATTTGTTTGTCATTTGATAATTTTCCGAAATTTGATGAATATCCGTGCACGCAATTTCTGATTAGGTATGAACTTACTGTTCATTGGGCGGGGCGCGTGTAAATATTATAATTCAAGGATGATTATCTACGAATACAAAATGGTTTCCAACAGAAGTAGCATACTTCGTCACAGTTAGCAGATAGCGTCAAGGATCTCGAGACAAAAGACACAATAGAACTCATCGTCGTATCCCGCATACATGCTAACCCTGGTACAGAAAGAGAGAGTAGATCAAAACGGCCACTGAATTCGCAGCTTTTATAGTGAATTATACGGAAGTGGGTAACGCTTTCCTTATCAAACTTTCTTTTTGTACTTCCATTCTTTGCATCCACTTCCCTTTTCAAGTCTTGGGACTAAAAACAAAACCAGTAAAGTTACGGTGAAACACGAGCAACATGAAAGGAGGGTCAAAGTCCTTGCGCTTCGAAGGATAGTAACATCGTGGCATCGGAGGAACGACCGAGGCTGGGTTGTCGAGGGACGCCGAAGAGGCTGTGGTGAGTAGAAGGTGGAGATGGAAGTGAAGGTGTAGGAGGAGGAGGTAGCAGAGAATCACAAGAAGGAGAAAAAGGAAGATGTCAAGAAAAGAGTAAGAGACAAAGGATGGACGTTAGAAGGAAGCGAGAAAGGAACCAAGAGCAAAGAGATGAGGTTTATGGAAGGGGGACTTTAACGAGTTGATGAAGGGGACTGAGGAAGGGGAGAAGTAAAGCTACTGCGCGTTAGCTGTGCCTGTAGTACTCTACCTCGTGACCTGTACTACCTCGGTCACGACTCACCTGAAGACAAGTTATCCCGCAATAAGAACACCGAGAAAATGATATGCCTCTGGCAGCGGGCGCCGCTTGACCGGTACCTGCAGTCAAGTAGAAGAAGAGCCGCTTTTATTTGACTTTCCTTCTTTAAAACACGATGATCGTAAGGAGATCAAGTGAGCGGCGACCGAGTAAATAGTGGAAAAACTCCAGATGTTTAATGTGCGGCAAATGAGTCTTTGTGCTCCGTAATCCTTATATCTACATGACGCTTTGGATATTCAATTCTTCCAAAAAAATTGATTTTGAATCGAAAACACGATCATCGACTCAAAAATCGATTTTTTGAACAGATCTCGTAGTACACACCGTCAACCGTTGGTAACGTACGCGGAGAGAAATTTTCTAGCCGGCCTATATACTATATAGTATAGTGACATATTTCTCTCCGTGAAAGTAACCAACGGTTGGCTGCCTGCACTCTGAGCTCCGTCCAGCCCAGTGTACGACTATGCAGCGTCCATGTAGATACAGGGTCACCCTGTATCTACATGGACGAGCGTCTGAAACGCTCGCCTTCCAAGTGGCTTCGCTAGCCTCCGGGCTTTGATAAACGCGTTTCATAAACGCAGAGATGGTAGCAGCCTAGCAAATTTTTTATCGCCGGTGTAACAGCCATGGAGATCGCGGAGCTTCTGCGAAAGATTGGTATCTCAAAGGAGAACTAAAAAAGAGCGTTAATGTATCACAAGTAAATGCATAAGAATTAGCTCAGGGCTAAGCAAGCTGCAATTTGTTCTGAACTTATACAGCTATTGAGCTCAATTACTGACATTAATATTCAGTTCTTATATTGTTCTAGGAGATGAAAAAGTAGTTGAAAACTGAAAAGCACAAAATCTCTACATACATGAAAAGAACCTGATGCAATAAAAAAGCATTTCTTGGTACATTCTTACTTGAAAGTATCACGTTTCAATTGAAGTTACTGTGGCGACTTTTTTTCGGGGAGTTATTTCAGAAACGAAATGCTATGTAGGCATCCCGTGTTGAAAAATTTCCTGGCAGTCTTGAATCATGCTAAAGCCAGTACAGTTTTTCCCAATCCTGTCTATTCACGCAATACTAGCCTGGCGCTACACCGGCGCTGTCTATTTTTGCTACGTGTTTGATTCAAACCTTTCTGCTGTCTAGTCCCAGTCTTGGCGCTATCTAGGAGTTCGTTACGAATTAGAATATATGAAGATTGTCCAGATTCTAGCTAGTTTCTAGATAGAATCACGGTTTGGGCTTGAACAAAAATCACAGAGGTGAATTCAGAAGAGAATCATTCTTGAGTAAAACATTCAGGAAATTACAATACACAATTGCACAAAAGCTCAAGCAATAATCAATTGTACACTATTACATATTTAAAATAGTAAACAATAATTGTTTAAGGTGATCGACTTAACACAATAACTATGTTCTTAATAAAGATTTTGTTAAGAATGTTTAAAAAAATTTTCCGTGAATTGAATTATGTAGTAATGTTATAATAAATTTACATTGAATTTATAAAAATTATAATATGTATAATGCAATGTATAATATTGATGATATTCCAGAAAATCAAATATTATAAATGATTTATTTAATTCATTTTAATTATTTATTGATTGCGTAAGTGATAATTAAGCCTAACGTATTTATTATTTGAAATAATAAACAATCATTATTTCGTAGCCTAATCGCATGTAAAATCATGAAAACTTTATTTTTTGAAATGATTTGACAGAAAAAGCTGAGGGATCAGTAATGCTGCGGCTCAAGTGAAACTTGGGATCATTTAGAACTTAGACTCTAAAGGAACTCTTATTTAGGGTTCCTTTTTAGTTTGTTCATATCCGATAGATGTCCATCGGCGTTTGCCGACGTTTTCAACTGCGCATGTGCCGAGAGGCGCGGGCCTATTTGAAATCAATAAATACTATGAACAGTCATACATATAAGTGTTAACAAATTTTTTTTATTCTTATGTAAAACAAAGTAAATTGAATTATAGAAATACCTAGCTTCTTGAAAAAATTTTATATTAACCTAATATTGCAAGTGTATATTATATCATTTTGAATAGTCCCGCGCTTTTTGGGCATGCGCAGTGGAAAACTTCGGATTTGCAACATAACCTTAAAAACTGTCACATTTCATGTGCGATATCTTCCTTTCAAGAATGACTAATGTCTATGATTTTAGTTTCTTCATTAAATTTGTTCCAGTGCAATATTATTTAATTCCAATTATAAAGCATAATCTGCATCATTAACTTGTGCAATCTTTGAAGCGAGTCAAGGCAGAAGTGAGAAAAAGGCTCTATTAGAACCATTTGAATCCACACTTAGGTTCATTTAGAAACCATTTATCATTTTCGGTTCCTTTTCAGCAAGAGAGGTTCCTTTTTGTTGCAGCTCCTTTGGAACCAAAAATTGGTTCTAATAGAAACCCCAGTTTTCTTCTGTGTTACTCACACATCAAGCGTTTTTATTGTTTAAAAATTGTTTGTATGTTACTAAAATAAACATTAGAATGTAATAAATTGAAATTCATATCCGACAAAAATGAAAAAAAAAATAACTTCTAGATGTCCGAGGTGTTAAGCCGATGGGACTAAGTTACAACAATATAATAGGAAGTTACATCGGAAGTGCGATACCCGGCGTATGTACAAGATATTTGAGGAAACTTATTTCTTCATATTTTTTTAAAACAACTTTTTTTTATATTTTTAATTAACTGCAAAATCTATATATTGGACTTGCATGGCAAAAAAATAATTATATATCATTTAATTATTAATTATTTTTTATCAGAATCAAGGCGGATTAGACAGAAACAGTACAGCGCCACGAAATTTTTCCACACGGGATCCAGGACAGATGAACAGTGAAAACATATGTATTATTTTTTATATTAGTTTTCCGTTTTTTGGCTTTGGGGTCCGTAAATGATGAAGGAGATTTCAATTTTCATCAGACGTTTCGGCTCCATATATGGGCCCTCTTCAGTGATTTATTCTAGAAAAAGTTTATTGGTACATTTCACTTATTCTCTACGATATATTTTTGTGCGTCGGTTTTTTCATTTTGTTTGGTTTATATATATATATATATATATATATGTGTGTGTGTGTGTGTGTATGTATGTGTATATTGTATACCTATATGTATTTTTCGTATAAATAAAGTTTGTTGTTCTATTTGACTGAAATATAATAACACTCCATAAACATTTACATTCACTGCTTATTTTCTTCAGTTAGTGCCTATCAGCCGTAAATATGTAACACTAAATTCTTATTTTAACATTATCTATAGCCCTAAGACATTATTGCACTGAAGTTATTCACTTAGACTATTGATTTTTGTTTATTGTTCACTTTGTAATGAGCTTGAGAGATATAGAAAGAGCGGAATTATAATTTCATAAATCTGATCGTGCGATACGGAAAAGTGGATAAGCAAAAAATGGCACTCTGGTTGAGTTTTACATGCACATTTCCATTGTTTTCAAGTGCCCCCCCCCCTGGGTTTGGTTTTTGAGTATAACGCATACGCTAACCATTTAAAATTGAAAAGTTGTACATTCAGAGATCTGAGAGAAATATCAATATTCAAAAACAGTGATGCGGAAGGCAGATCATTGAAAGTAGCAAATTGTTTCAAGGTTTTGTCAAAAAAATTATTCAGTTTATTTAAAATTCTTATGTTCTCTTTCTTTTTTGGGCATAAGACCGAAAGTAAAGACAAAATTAACCTTATTAGTTTGGAACCTGATAGACAGAAGGCAGATAATTAAGAAGGGTACTTAAACGTAATAAGAAAATTCTGAATTATATATTGGCAACCCTGGACGACTGAACGGCATCTAGGAAGTTATAGATTTTACAAAACAATTGAAAGATTTAAAAAAATTTTTTTAAAATTATTTTTATTTTATTTTATTTTAAACGTGGCCGCGTAATGTGGAAGTAAGATATTGAATATAAAATTGAACCTATGGCATTGTTTTTTTTAATTTTAAATTTGTAAACTTGAGAGACAGCCAGTCAGACTTTTAAGAATGGCATCGAAGAGATTCTACATTGGAAAAATTGAGATACGGGATGTCAAAACGTTCTACCATTTTTTCTACATTTGTTTGTGCTTTTTTATTGATTGATTTTCATAATATGAGTGAAATTTCTCCTAATCCCTTTGAGCATAAGACACCAAGAAGTCAAGGATTGTAAGGTTATGATATGTAAATCTGATATATCCAAAAAGTCGACACATATAGGAGTATTATAAAGTTATAGATTTTGATCTACGTTACGAGAATGTAAGAAAAAAACCAACTCTATTTAGTTAAACAAAATTTTTTTGGAATCAAAGAACTAAAAAAACAGATTCACTGAGCCGTCAAGTAACGGCAATCGTAGTAATTGTAGAAAAATGTTGTAGTTACCAACCTTGAGAATTAGCAGTTTTCTTTCCTTTTTCTTTTTACACTTTGAAAGATTAGATCAGCTGTTCTTGATATTCCTTTACACTTTTTGATTTAGAAATCGGTTTGAATTTTTATGACACAGCTTTTTAAAAAATTGTCTTTTAGTTTTTTCAAATTTTCTGAATTTTTTACTGTTTGCGTTCTTCATCTCACTGAGGACTACTCTCTGTGAGATTTAGAATGAAACCAGTGGTGTAGTCCTAAAAATGTAGGTGGTCAAGAAAGTTGATACGAATTTTATGATTTGATTTTCAACCCCCCCCCCCCCCCTACACACACACAGTGTGTATATATCAGAGCATATAGCCTACAAGGTGCCCACAAGTGCCCACAAAGGAAAATACAGACACACGTTTTATTATAACGTGTATTAGCGTTCAAGTCTCTAGATTTTTATTTCCCAACATTAAAAATAATAAATTCAAAATATAAACAATATAAAAATTCATTACTAACCCAAGTTTTTAATATTTTTCTAACGTTTTTAGAACAATGATTATTAATTTCTAATTTGGAATAGGGAACGTTTGAAATTTAAAAAAATATATATGTAGAACGATTTTGCACAATTTAATTAGAAAAAAAGAGTTGAATTGTATAATTTCTAATTTGAAGAACTAAAAATGAAACAATTTTATTCTTAATTGAACAATCACGAAACTGAATGATTTCATAAAAAAATCTAAGAATAGGACAATTT
>CAKNXH010056143.1:0-14571 GCA_932178445.1 Andricus quercusramuli | reverse complement strand
TCGGTTGGTAATCATTTTTTTTTTTATTCAAAATTTAGCCATTCTATTATTATTTGAAAATGTTAATTTTTAGTTGAAAATAGGTGTATTTTGTTGAGAATTAGCCTTTTCTTTGTAGAAAATTGATATTTTTTAATAGAAATGTAATCTTCTTGGTTGAAAATTTATCTGTTTGGTTGCAAATTTAACTGTTTGGTTGATAATAAATTTTTTAGGTTGATAATTTAACTATTATATTTTTGTTTGGTT
The DNA here is from genome assembly GCA_932178445.1 of Andricus quercusramuli. Classification (NCBI taxonomy): domain Eukaryota; kingdom Metazoa; phylum Arthropoda; class Insecta; order Hymenoptera; family Cynipidae; genus Andricus; species Andricus quercusramuli. The sequence continues at coordinate 14,322 of CAKNXH010056143.1, read as the reverse complement.
GAAGATTCGTCATTTTTTGTGAACAATTGATGTTTTTAAATAAAAATTTATTCTTGTTGGTGGAAAATTTATCTACTTGGTTGAAAATTTAATCATTCGCTGGAAAATTAATGTTTTTCTGTTAAAAATTAATTTTTTCGGTTGCAAATTTAATCATTCCATTTCAGACAAAAAAATCTTTCTTTGGTTGAAAATCTATCTTTTTGATTATAAAAATTCATGCATCTCGTTCAAAATTTATCTCTTTGGTAGAAAATTAATTTCTCCACTGAAAATTTAACTATTCCATTTTTGGTTAGAAATTCTTATTTTCTTAAATTGAAAATTTAAATATAAATTTTGTGGAAAATAAAAATATAAAAAAAAAATATACTTTTTGTGGAAAATTTAGCTTTCTGATAGAAATTAAAAATTCTAGGTTGAAAATTAATTTGATTCAATTAAAAATTAATTTTCTTTGCTTGCAAATTTATTTTTCTAACTGAAAATTAAATTATTCTATTTTTGTTTCAAAGTGTATCTTTTTTAGTAAAAAATTCATGTATTTTGTTGAAAATTTTGCCTTTGGTTGTAAAAAGTGAATCTTTTTCATTTAAAATTCACTTCTTTAACTGAAAATTTAACTATTACACTTTTTGTTAAAAAATTAATTCTTTTTTAAATAGAAATTTAATCTTTTTGATTGAAAATTGATCTTTATGGATAGAAATTTAAACTTCATGGTCAAAAATTCATATTTTTTGTTGAAAATTTAACTATTCGGTTAATAATCAATTTTTTTGGATTTAAAATTCAACTATTCTATTTTTGTTTGAAAATGTATCTTTCTTAGTTGGAAATTTGGCTTTTGTTCTAGAAAATTAATCTTTTTCGTTGAAAATTCACTTGTTTAACTGAAAATTTAACTACTCCATTTTTTGTGAAAAATTAAGTATTTTTTAAATAGAAATTTAATCTTTTTGATTGAAAATTGATCTTTATTGATAGTAATTGTTTGTTTTTTCAGCTAAAAGTTTGCTTTTTTGTAGAAAATTAATATTTTTGGTTGAAAATTTAACTATTCGGTTGATAATAAATTTTTTGGATTAGAAATTTAACTATTCTTTTTTTTTGGTGCTAAAATGTTTGTTTTTTTAGCTAAAAGTTTTTTTTTTTATAGAAAATTAATATTTTTCGTTAAAAATTCACTTTACTATTCCATTTTTTGTGAAAAATTAAGAATTTTTTAAATAGAAATTTAATCTTTTTGATTGAAAATTTATCTTTTATTGATAGAAATTTAAACTTCATGGTCAAAAATTCATATTTTTGGTTGAAAATTTAACTATTCGGTTGATAATCAATTTTTTGGATTAGAAATTTAACTATTCTTTTTTTTTTGTTCCAAAATGTTTGTTTTTTTAGCTAAAATTTTGTTTTTTTTGTAGAAAATTAATGTTTTTCGTTGAAAATTAACTTCTTTAACTGAAAAATTAACCATTCCATTTTTTGTCAAAAAATTAATTATTTTTTAAATAGAAATTCAATCTTTGTGATTGAAAATTTAACTTCCACTTTTTGTGGAAAGTTGATCTTTATTGATGGAAATTTAAACTTCATTCAATTCACTTTAACTGAAAATTCAAATATTGCATATTTTTTGAAAAATTGATTTTTTTTAATAGAAATTTAATCTTCTTGTTTGAAAATTCAACTTTCTGGTTGATAATCAATTTTTTTTTTCGATTTAAAATTGAACTATTCAATTTTTGTTTAAAAATGTATCTTTTTCAGTTCAAAATTTATTTATTTTGTTGAAAAGAAAATTATTTTCTTACTGCAAATTTAGCTATTCTATTTTTGGTTGAAAAGTCATCGCTTTAGTTTAAAATTAATTTCTTTAACTGAGCATTTATCCTTTTCATTTTCTGTGGAAAATTGATTTTTTTAAATAAAAATTTATTCTTATTGGTTGAAAATTCATCTGTTTGTTTGCAATTTTCATTATTCACTGGAATTATCTTTCTTTTTTTAAAAAATTAATTTTTTGTGTTGAAAATTTAATTATTCTATTTTAGGTTAAAAAATTCTTTCTTTAGTTAAAGATCAACAGATTTGGAGGGAAATATCAATATAATGCAGACTAACTTGATATAATTTGTTTTATTAAAGCATTTTTACCTTTTTTATTATCTTGATTTTATAATTTTGTGGAAAATTCAACATTTTTTTTTAATCGCTCTTTTTGCGTAAAAATCACAATTGTTTGGTTAAAAATTAATCTGTTTTGGCTGATGATTAAACTGTTTTGGAGAAATTTTGTTTTGTGAAGAACTGTTTTTTTTTTATAGAAATTAAATCTTTTTGAATGAAAATTTAACTATTCCATTTTTGTAGAAAAATTGATCCTTTATTGATAGAAATTTAAACTTCTTAGTGAATTTTTTTTTTTTTTAAGAAATTTAATCATTTCTGTGTTTGGAAATTCAACTATGTGGCTGAAAATTCATTTTTTGGTTGAAGATTCATCATTTTAAAGTTCATTTCTTTAACTGGAAATTTATCTATTTCATTTTTTGTGGAAAATTGATTTTTTTATGTAACAATTTATTCTTCTGGGTTGAAAATTTAACTTTTCGTTTGATAATCAATTTTTTTGAGTAGAAAATTTAACTATTCTATTTTTGTTTGAAAAAAAATATTTTTTTTTATTTGAAAATTTGCCTTTTTTGTAGAAAATTAATTTTTTTTTTCGTTGAAAATTTACCGTTTTAGTTAAAAATTCACTTTTTTATCTGAATATTCAACTATTCCACTTTTTGTGTAAAATTGATCTTCTTTGACAGAAATTTCTGAACTTCTTGGTTGAAAATTAATCCTTTTTGTTGAAAAATTAACTAATTGGTATTTTGTTGAAATTTTTTTTTTTTTTTTTGTAAAAAATTGATCTTTTTTTATAGAAATGTAATCTTCTTCGTTAAAAATTCATTTGTTTGGTTGCAAATTCAACTGTTTGGTTGATAATAAATTTTTTGGGTTGATAATTTAACTATTCTTTTTTTGTTTGAAAATGTATATTTTTTTAATTGAAATTTATTTTTTTTTTTTTGAAGATTCATCATTTTTTGTGCAAAATTGATGTTTTTAAATAAAAATTTATTCTCGTTGGCGGAAAATTCATCTACTTGGTTGAAATGTTAATCATTCGCTGGAAAATTCATTTTTTCTGTTAAAAAGTTGAAAAAAGTGAACCTTTTTCATTTAAAATTCACTTCTTTAACTGAAAATTTAACTATTACACTTTTTGTCGAAAATTGATATTTTTGATAGAAATTTAAACTTCTTGGTCGAAAATTCAGTCGATTTAATTAAAAATTAATTTTCTTTGGTTGAAAATTTAGTTTTCTAACTGAAAATTAAACAACATATTTTATTTTTGTGCAAAGTGTATCTTTTTTAGTTGAAAATTTATGTTTTTTGTTGAAAATTTGCCTTTTTTATAGAAAATTAATCTTTTGGATTGAAAATTAATTTTACTTAAAAATTCATTTCTTCAGCTGAAAATGGAACTATTCAATTTTTATGGAAAATTGATCTTTTTTGATCGAAATTTAATCTTGGTTGAAAAATCATTTCATTTTCTGTGGAAAATTTAGTTTTTTTTTTTTAAATAAAAATTGATTCTTATTGATTGTAAATTCATCTGTTTGTTCGAAATTTTAATTATTCGATGGAAAATTTAATTATTCTATTTTAGGTTAAAAACTCATTTGTTTGGTTAACATTTTCTTTTTCTAATGGTATTTTGAACTCTATTTTTGTTTCAATTTTTTTTTAGTCGAAAATTTATGCATTTTGTTGAAAATTAACATTTTTGGTTGAAAATTCAACTGTTTAATTAATAATTGAACGATTTCATTTTTGGTTAAAAATTAATTTCTGTGTCTGAAAACTGAAATATTTTGTTGAAAATTCTTTTTTTTTTGTTGAAAAATTTATTTTTTTAACCGAAAATTAAACTATTCTATTTTTGTTTGAAAATGTATTTTTTTAGTTGAAAATTCAACTATTTGGTTAAAAATTAATTTTTTGGTTGAAGGTTCATTATTTTAGTTTTAAATTCATTAATTTAACTGAAAATATATCTATTTTATTTTTCGTGGTAATTTTTTTGGTTAAAAATTTAATTATTCTATGTTAAGTTAAAAAATTTATCTTCTATATTTGGTTGAAAAGTCTGATTTTCTTTAATTATGAATTTAATTTCTAACTGAAAATTGAACTATTCTATTTTCGTTTAAAAAATTATCTTTTTCAGGTGAAAATGTAACTATTTGCTTAAAAATTAATTCCACTTTTTGTGAAAAATTTAGCTTTTTTGATAGAAATTTAATCTTCTTGGTTGAAAATTAATCTTTTTGGTTAAAGATTCATCTTTTTCGTTAAAAATGTATTTTATTGGGTTGAAAAATAATTTTTGTACTGAAAATTGAACTATTCTATCTTTTTTTGTTAAAAATTAATTTTTTATGTTGAAAATTTAATTATTTTAATTTAGGTTAAAAAATTCTTTCTTCGGTTAAAAATTTATCTTTTTTAGTTGAAAATTTATGTATGTTGTTGGAAATTTGCCTTTTTTATAGAAAATCAATCTTTTGTGTTGAAAATTCAATTATTTGGTTGAAAATTCATTTCTTTTTCGTTGAAAATTCATCATTTTAGCTGAATATTCACTTCTTTAACTGACATTTTAATTATTCCTTTTTTTGTGAAAAAATATTTTTTTATATAGAAATTTAATCTTTTTGATTTGAAATTTAACTATTCCGCTTTTTATGGAAAATTGATCTTTACTTATAGAAAATTAAACTTCTGTGTCGAAAATGTATCTTTTTGATTGAAAATTTAACCATTCGGTTGATAATAAATTTTTTTGGTTAAAAATTTCACTATTCTTTTTTTGTTTGAAAATGTTTGTTTTTTAGCTAAAACTTTGCTTTTTTTTTTAGAAAATTAATATTGTTCGTTGAAAATTATTGTTTTTTGTTGAGAATTAACTTTTTCATTAAAAGCTTAACGATTCCATTTTTTTTTAAAATTGATTTTTCTATAGAAATTTAATTTTGTTGGTTGAAAATTTAACTATTTGCCCTTTTTGGAAGAAAATTCATCATTTTAGTTAAAAATTCACTTCTCTAACTGAAAATTTAATAATTATTCCTCTTTTATCTATTAAATTAAAAAAAAGTAATTTTCTTGGTTGAAAATTAATCTTTTCGGTTGAAAATTTAACTATTTTATTATAGTTTGAAATTGTATATTTTTAGCTGAAAATTTGCCTTTTTTGTACAAAATTAATCGTCTTTGTTAAAAAATCATCGTCTTAGTTAAAACATCACTTCTTTAACTGAAAATTTAACAACTATTCTAATTTATATGGAAAATTGTTTTGTTTTTTTTCTATAGAAATTTAATCCCCTTGGTTGATAATCAATTTTGTGTGTTGAAAATTTAATTATTGTATTTTAGGTTAGAAAATTCTTTCTTTAGTTAAAAATTTGTCTTTCTTAGTTGAAAATGAACTATTCTATTTTTGTTTAGAAAATTATCTTTTTCAGTTGTTGAAAATTCGTCTTTTTTGATAGAAATTTAATCTTTTGGGTTGAAAAATAATCTGTTTGAAAATTTAACAATTTCGTTCGAAATTAATTTTCTGTTAGTTGAAGATTCATAATTTTATTTAAAACTTCACTTCTTTAACTGAAAATTTAAGTATTCCATATTTTTTGAAAATTCTTTGTTTTTAGAAATTAATCTTCTGGATGAAAAATTCTTTTTGGTTGAAAATTATTCTCTCTGGTTTGAAAGTTCATTTCATTGGTTAAATATTTAAATATTTGGTTGAAAATTGAACCATTTTATTGAAAATTCGATTTTTTAAACTGAAAATTAATTTTTTTAGCCGAAAATGTAGCTATTCCATTTTTGTTTAAAAATTGATTTTTGTTAGTTGAAAATTCAACTATAGAATTGAAAATTCAAGTATCTTGTTAAGAATCAATTTTTCTTGCTTCAAAAATAAACTTTTTGGTTGAAAATTACATTATTTTGTTAAAAAATTAAACCATTCTGTTGAAAATCCATTGTTTTTGGGTTGAAAATTTATTTTTTAAATGAAAATTTAATTATTAAATTTTTTATTATACATTTATCTTTTTTACTTGAAAAATTGAACTGTTTGGTTGAAAATTCATGCATTTTGTTAAAAAATCGTCTATTTGATAAAAAATTAATCTCTTTGCTTGAAAATTAATTTTTCTGGTTCAAACTTGATTTATTTTGGTCAAAAATGTATACATTTTGATACAAATTGGTTTTTTTGTTATAAATAAATTTGGTTGATTTAAAATTCAAATATTCCATTTTTGTTTGAAAATTGGTATTTTTCAGTTGAAAATTGAACTATGTAGTTGAGAATCCATGTATTTTAATAACATTTTGATTTTTTCCAGAAAACTAATCTTCTTGGTGAAAAATATTTTTGGTTGAAATTTCGTTTCTTTGGTTTTAAAGTAAACTTTTTTTTCAATTCGTTTTTTTTTCCTTTTAATTTTATCTTTTCTAGCTTAAAGTTCTTGTATTTTGGTAAAAATTCGTCTTTTTTGGTTGAAAATTATTCTTCTGGTTTGGAAACTCATTTTTTTAATTAAGTATTTAAATACTTGATCGAAAATTCTTTTTTTTTTCTTGTTGAAAATTTCTTCTTGTTCCAAAATTCATTCCTTTGGTTGAAAATTAAACTATTTTATTGAAAATTCGTTTTTTTTAAACTGAGATTTATCTTTTGTAGGTGAAAATGTAGCTATTCCATTTTTTGTTAAAAATTGATTTTTTTTAGTTAAAAATTCAACTATATGGATAAAAATTCACGTATGTCGTTAAAAATTTTTTTTTTTTTTGAAAATTAAACTTTTTGTTCGGAATTAGATTGGAATTAATTTTTTTTTAATTTTTTGGGTTGAAAATTAATTTTTCAACTGAAAATTTAATTATTTCATTTTTTATTGTAAATTTATATATTTCCCTTGAAATTGAACTATTTAGTTGGAAATTCATGCATTTTGTTAAAAATTCATCTTTTTGGTAAAAAATGAATCTTTGCTTGAAAATTTATATTTCTGGTTAAAAATTGATTTGTTTTGGTTACAAATTTAACCATATTGATCAAAATTCGTTTTTTTTTTCGTTGTAAATAAATTTCGTTGATTTAAAATTTAAATATTCAATTTTTTGTTGAAAATTTGTCTTTTTTAGTTGAAAATTGAACTATTTAATTGAGAATTCATGTATTCTAATGAAATTTCGATTTTTTAAAGAAAACTAATCTTTTCGGTAAAAAATACTTCTTTTTGTTTGAAAATTCATTAAACAAAACTTGTTTTTTTTTCTTATTGAAAATTATTATTTTTTTTTCAATTGAAAATTTAAACATTCCATTTTTGGTTCAAAGTTTATCTTTTTAGTTGCAAATGTAACTATTTGGTAAAGAATTCACGTATTTAATTGAAAATTCGACTTTTTCGTAGAAAACTAATCTCCTCGTTAAAAATTCATCTTTTTGGTTGTATAGTATAAAAATTAAAGGAATTATGACTTTTTTCAGCAAATGGAATTTGAGTGGGTTCTCCACGAAGAGGTCCATTCTTCACTCTCTCAACTTCGGAATATTTTAATGGTATTTGATTTCCATATTCATAATTCTGTTTTGAAAATACTGTTGAAAGTCTATTTAATTTTTGTTTTTTATTTCAGGAATGCGCCCAGCGATTTCCTCTGGCTCTCTTTGGCAATGACCAACAAAATAAAACGGATCGGTTCGTTTTTGCTGCACCGCACGATCACGTAAAATGTGTCGCTGTACTTACAGGAGACAGCATAACAAATGCGGTAAGTAATATCAAAAATATAGATTAAATTTCTAACAAAAAAGACGAATTTTCATCAAAATGGTTTAATTTTCTATCACAGAATTGAATTTTCAACCAAGAAGAATAATTTTCTACAAAAAATAATTACCTTTGTATCAAAAAAGATGAATCTTCAACAACAAAAATTAATTTTATACCAAATAGTTAAATTTTCAAGTAAACAGATGCGTTTTCAACTGAAAAAGGTAGATTTTCAACCAAAAATGAAATAGTTATATTTTTATTTAAAAAAATTGATTTTCAACCCCCAAAAAAATGAATTTTCAACAAAATAGTTTAATTTCAATTAAAAAACAGAATTTCAACTTAAAGTAGAAAAGTGAAATTTTCAGTTAAAAAAATTAATGCAACTGTTTGTTAAAAATGATTCTGTTTTGGTTGAGGATTTCACTATTTGGTTGCGAATTTTGTCTTTTTTTTATCGAAAATTAATTTTCTAAACTGAAAACTTAACTGCTCGATTTTCGGTTGAAAAATAACCTTTTTTATTTGAAAATTCAACTATTTGGTTGAAAAGTAATGTATTTGGTTGAAAATTCCACTTTTTTGGTAGAAAAATAATCTCATTATTTGAAAGCTTTTTTTTTTAATTTAACTATTTTGTTGAAAATTAAATTTTATATTATAGAATGTTATTTTAATTCAAAATTCCACTATTCGGTTGAGAATTCATCTTTTTTGCAGAAATGTAATATTCTTGGTTGAAAATTAATTTTTTCTTTTAACTGAAGATTTAACTATTTAATGTTTCGTTGAAAATTTATCTTTTTCAGTTGAAACTTCGTCCTTTTGGTGGAAACTTGTTGTTGTGAAAATTAATTTTGTTGGTTGAAAATTTGTCGTTTTTGGTGGAAATTAAATCTTTTTGGTTAAAAATTAATTTTTCAACTGAAAATTTAACTACATTTAATGCTTCGTTGAAAATTTGTCTTTTTCATGGAAATATTTGTTGTGAAAATTAATTTTTTTGTTATAATTTGTCTTTTTTGGTGGAAATTCAATATTCTTGGTTGAAAATTCATCTGTTAGTTTGAAAATTAATTTTATTTGGTTAAAAGTTAATTTTTTGAACTTAAAATTCAACTATTATATTTTCAGATGAAAATCTATGTTATTCAGATTAAAATTTAATTATTTGGTTGAAAATTCATGTCATAGAAATTAATTTAAAAAAAAGATAATTATTCAAATAGAAAGAAAAGGAATTTTTGACCAAATAGTTAAATTTTCTACTAAAAAAATAACAATTTTCAACTAAAAAGGGTAAATTTTCAACCAAAAATGGAATGGTTATATTTTCAGTTTTAAAAATTCATTTTTAACCCCAGAAAAATGAATTTTCAACCAAATAGTTGAATTTTCAACTAAAAAAGATAAATTGTCATCTTGAAGTAGAATAGTGAAATTTTCATTTAAAAAAAAAATTAATTCAACTGTTTCATAAAAATTAGTCTGTTTTGGTTGAAAATTCGTCTTTTTTAGTAGAAATTTAATATTCTTGGTAGAAAATTAATTTTTTTAAATTGAAAATTGAACTATTCAATGTTTCGTTGAAAATTTATCTTTTTTAGTTGAAACTTTATCCTTTTGGTTGGAAATTTATATTTTGTGTGTAAAAATTTATTTTTTTGTTGGTTGAACATTTTTTTTTTAGATAAAAATTAATTTTTTTGATTTAAAATTGATCTATTTCATTTAAAATTCATTTAAATGTTAAAAAGTGATCTTTGTTAGTTGAAAATTCCACTATTTGGTTGAAAATTCGTCTTTTTTGGTAGAAATTAAATCTTCTTGGTTGAAAATTAATTTTTTTAACTGAAAATTTAATTATTTAATGTTTGGTTGAAAATTTAACTATTTGTGTGTTTGAAAATTTATCTTTTTTTAATTGAAACTTCATCCTTTTGGTTGAAAATTCATTTTTTTTTTGTTGAAAATTGATCTCGTTTATTTAAAAATTCCACTTTTTACTTGAAAATTGAACTTCATTGTTGAAAAATTATTTCTTTCGCTTTAGAATGTAATTATTTCGTTTATTTCATGTTTTCTGGTTGAAAATTCGTCTGGTTTAGTAGAAAAGTAATCTTATTACTTGCAACTTCATCTTTTTGGCTGAAAATTAATTTTTTTTTGTTGAAAAACTATTTTTTTGGTTGGCAATTTTTTTTTAACTGAAAATTTAACTATTCCATTTTGAGTTAAAAATGTATCTCTTTTAGTTAAAATTTTTTTTTCGTTGTAAATTAATCTGGTTGGTTAAAAATTCATTTTTTCGGTTTTAAAAATCATTTCTTTGATTGAAAATTTACGTATTTTTTTGAAAATTCGTGTTTTTTGTTTTAAAATCAATTTTTTTCAATGGGAAATTTAACGATTACATTTTTGGTTGATAATTTATTTTTTAAATTGAAAATTTAACAATTTGGTTAAACATTCATGTCTTTCATTTGAAAATTTAACTATTTGGTTAAAAATTCATATTTTTTATTTGAAAATTTAACTACTTGGTTGAAAATTAAACTCCTTTGGTAAAAAATCATTTTTTTGGTTGAAGATTCATCATTTTAATTAAGAAGTTATTGATTCGTTTGAAAATTTACTTATTTTTGAAAAGTATTTTTTGTGTAGAAAATTAATTTTCTTGACTAAAAATCATCTGTTTAGTTGATTATTCAACTATTCCAGTTGACGATTCATCATTTTAATTCAAAATTCATCACCGTGGTTACAAATTCGTTTTTTGTTGTTGTAAAATTAATTTATTAGAGGTATATTTAACTATTTTCTTGGAAATTCGTTTTTTGGTTACAAATTAATTTTTTAAGCTGGAACTATTCGATTTTTGGATGATTTGTTTTTTAATTAAAAATCTATCTCTTAGGTCGATAATTGACCTATTCTGTTAAAAATTCAGTTTTTTATTGAAAATTCAAGTATTCCACTTAAATTCTGATAATTTTAATTGCAAATTCATCTTTTTGGTTGAAAATGAAATTACTCAGTTGAAAGTTGAACTCTTCTGTTAAAAAGTCTTTTTTTTTGGTTTAAAACTAATTTTTCAACTGAAAATGTGATCGTTTCGTTTTTCGATGATTGGTATTTTTTCAAAATTTAAAAATTTTGGTTAAAAATTGATCTTTTTTAGTTTGAAATTCAACTATTTCTTTGAAAATTCATGTATTTTACTGAAAAATCATCTTGTTTGGTAGAAAATTAATCTTCAGGTTTGAAAATTAATTTTCGGTTAAAAATTCAAGTATTGCAGTTGAATATTCATCATTTTAATTGAAAATTAATTTCAACGGTCGATAATTCACCTATTTTATTGAAAATTGGTCTTTTTGTTGTTGAAAATGAATTTTTTTAACTGAAAATTAAACTAATTCAGTTGAATATTCCATTATTTTAGTTGAAAATTAATTTCTTTGATTGAAAATGTGTTGTTTTTTAGGGTAAAATCAATTTTTACAACCGAAAATTTCACTATTTCATTTTTTGTTGAAAACTGATCCTTTTTAGTTAAAAATTCAACAATTTGGTTCATTTTCGATTGTAAATTGATCATTTTTAGTTAAATATTCAACTTTTTCGTTGAAAATGTATCTTTTTTGGTGAAAAATGAATATTCTTGATTGAAAATTCATCTTTTTGTTTGAAAGTTGAACCACTTGTTCAAAAATTGAACTACTTTGTTAAAAATTCATTTTTTGGTTGGAAATGCATAATTTTAGTTGAAAATTCATCTATTTGATCAAAAGTTCATATATTTTGTTGAATATTCAAGACCATCCAATTTTTCATAGAATTCTTGTTTCTCCCTCGGAATTTTCCATAATATTTTTTCGTCAGGTTTTTTGTAGAAAAAAAAAGGAAATTAATAAGTAACAGGGTGTCTACCCTACCTGGAAATCCTGGAAAACCTGGAATTGTCAGGGAATTTTTACATACCTGGAAAAACCTGGAAATGTCAGGGAATTTTTTTTAAAGTCAGGGAAATTTTTAAGAGGTTGCTTACATTTTAATTGAAAGTTCATCTCTTTGGTTGAAAAAAGAGCTATTTTGTTGAAAATTCATTTTTTCTTTGGCTGGAAATTAATTTTTTTACTGAAAATTTAACTATTCCTGTTTTAACTTCAACTATTTTGTTGAAAATTTGTTTTTTATTTCTTGTTCAAAATTATTTTTGTTATTGAAAATATTACTATTCAATATTTAGTTGAAAAATTATCTTTTTTACTATTTTTATTATTTTTTCATTCTATTATTATTTTATTATTCATTATTTTTTAGAAAATTTTCACTTTTCTAGTAGAAATTAATCTTATGGATTGAAAATTAATCTTGTTGTTTGTAATTTAATGTTAAACATTAATTTCTAAGTGAAAGTTTAACGATGCAATTGCTGATTGACAATTTATCTTTACAATTGAAAATTCATGTATTTTATTGAAAATTCGTCTTATTTAGTAAAAATTAATCTTCTTGGTTGAAAATTCTTCTTTTTGGTTAAAAAATCCACTATTAAAGATTGATCATTTCCGTTGAAAATTCATGTATTTTGTTGAAAAATCGTTTTTGTCGTAGAAAATTCATTTTCTTGGTTTACAATTCATGTATTCCAGCTAAGTATTCATGATTTAAGTTGAAAATTTATCTTTTTGCTTGAAAATAAGACTACTTGGTTGAAAATTAAATTACATTTTTAAATAAGTCTGTTTTTTTCGGGAAAATTCATTTTTTTTTTTACTGAAAATTTAACTTTTTCACTTTTCAGATGAAAATCTATGTTATTCAGATTAAAATTTAATTATTTAGTTAAAAACTGATGTATTTTGTTGAAAATTTGTCTTTTTTTAGTTAATATAATAATAGTTCAATTATCAACTAAACAGATGCATTTTCAACTAAAAAAGGTAAATTTTCAACGATGAATGGAAGTTATCTTTTCAGTTTAAAAAATGGATTTTTAACCCAAAAAAATGAATTTTCAACCAAAAATTCAAAGTATCAACAAATGAGATTACTTTTCTACTAAAAAATATGAATTTTCAATTAAATAGGTGAATTTTCAAGCATATAAATGAATTTTTAACAAAAATGATAAATCTTCAAAGAAAAAAAAAAGAATTTTTGACCAAATATTTAAATTTTCTACTAAAAAAAACCACCAATTTTCACTTAAAAAGGGAAAATGTTCATCAAAAAATGGAATGGTTATATTTTCAGTTTTAAAAATTGATTTTCAACCCCAGAAAAATGAATTTTCAACCAAATAGTTGAATTTCCATCTAAAAAGATAAATTATCATTGTTGAAAACTGATCTTTTTTTGTTCAAAATTCAGCTATTTGTTTGAAAATTGATCTTTTTCAGTTACCAAAATATGCACTGCATTTTAAGTATAAGTATATAAAATAAAAATTTATTTGAATTATTATTCAAATTCATGGACTTTAAGAGAAACTGAAAAAAAAACATTATTTACAATAAATTCGCAAAACTGTATACATATCCAAGTCGATTGTTTTAAAATATGCGAAATATTTGAATGGCTACATGCTATGAAAAATTATACCTGGAAAAAACTTGGGATACCTGAAAAAAGCCTGGAATTGTCAGGGAATTTTTTTCCAGGATTTGAGTAGACACTCTGAATAAGGAAAAAATGTTGCAGGAAGTGAACTTCAAAATTCAGCGACAGCAGAACGCGAATATGAAGACAAGCATACAGAACGACCATCCGTGGAAACTGCAGCAAATCCAGGATGCTGCGAATCATCTGCAGCAGGCGATTGCTCACATTGACAATGTCGATCGTCACTATTCTTTCAAAACGTCAGACGAAGTCATGCACGTCTTAGGAAATATTTTAGGATGTCTTCAGCGAAGCAGGACGAGCCTAATTGTTCCCAGGAAGAAAAATCTTGACGATCTCATCAAAAGTCGCAACATGGTGAATTTTTATTTTTATTATTATTTATATAGACCTCTAGGTAGCAAAAATTCAAATTTAGTCAGTGGAAATAGCTTTTTTTTAGACAAATTAATAATTAAAATTTTTCTTTCTTCACTGAAATATCTTTGTGGCCGAAATTCAACATTGAATTCTTTTTTTTTTTTTTAATTTAAATCTTTTTGATTAAAAATTTAACTACTTGGTTGAAAGTTGAAATAATTCGTTAAAAATGTATTTTATTGGTTGAAGATTCTTCTCTTGGATTAAAAATGTAACTATTTTGGTGAAATTTTTTCTTGTTGAAAATTAACTGAAAATTTAACTACTCTATTTATGGTTGAAAATTTGTCTATTTTATTTTTTAAATCAACTATTTAGTTGAATTTAACTGTTTTTGATT
>CAKNXH010056142.1:52004-66229 GCA_932178445.1 Andricus quercusramuli | reverse complement strand
CCCCCCCCCCGGATTAAGAAGCTGGAATATCTGAGAGAGAAAGCGCGAGCTGGTAGCACAGGGTAGAAAAAAGCCAAAAAATGACTCTTAAAGGAGAATTAGGAAGTAATGTTTCGAAATAGAATACAATTTTGAAATTGATAATGCTAAAAGGAAATGGAAGCCCAGGGCAAGTTCGCAAGCGCTTAGAAGTAAGAATAGTAATTAAGAGGATATGTAGCAAATAGGTGGTAAGATAGTAAATAAGGCTGTTTTGTAAAAATACATGTAATGGTTATGTAAAGACTCTCAAACCCGTAAAATGAAGACAGTATACAAAAAATAAAGAAGATATAAATTCCAACTTTACTAATTTTACCAAATTTGAACTTCTGATACATATTCCAAAAATTAGATTTTTTGGAAATCTATTTATAAATTCTCAATATATTAAGTTGTGAAATTAATAAATTCAAAAATTACTCTTTTTACCGGATTTTAAATTATAATATTCCTCCAAAAATGGATTCTTTGTAAATTTTTTTCGAAATTCAAAATCAATCAAGTGCAGAAATGATTCAATTTAAAAAACGCAATTTCTGCCAAATTTAAAATTGCAATATTTTTTCAAGAATGTATTCTTTGAAAATTAATTAGTAAATTCTCAATATATCAGTAGCTTAATCAACAAATATCATAATACAAAATTTACCAAATTTGAAATCGTAATATTCCAAAAATGGGTTCTCGGAAAATTGATTTATACAGGGTGTCCCACGATAACTCTGGTTCTTTTCAGGCGGGCGCAGGGGGAGTAAAAGTTAGCAAAAAAACTTCACAACATTTTTGATCTGGGGCATATTTTGGGAACGACAAACGGTACAAATTGTATGTGCTTTTGCCCGTGCCCCGCTTTTCGCCTGTGTGTTGCGTGGGGGGGGGGGGGGGGGGCGGGCCAGCCTGTTCGCCGTGACGCGCGCACGCCACACATGTTCACACGTACACATGTTCACGTATATTCTAAATGTATCAAGCAGCCAAATAAATAAACTTAAAATTACCCACATTACCAAATTTGAAATCCTTACGTTTCAAAATTGGCTTCATTGCAGATTTCTTTCGAAATAATAGATTGATCAATTGAAAAAAAATGTAACTTTACCAAGTTTACCAAATTTGGAAATTTAATATTCCTCCAAAAAAGGATCCTTGGACAATTTATTTATGAATTCTCAATTTATCGACTAGCCAAATTAATAAATGTCTAACAAGGGGACTTTTAGGTGCGCTTTTTCTGAATTGATACTCTCCTCAATGAAAGGTACGTACCAGAGGTTTTCTGAAAAAAAATCAAGAAGTCGCAATTTTGACCCATTTTCGAGAAAAATGCATTTCAAAAATTGCGAATGGATAGTCTTCGAGTCGGTTTAAAAGTATTTCGAATCGTCGGCAGCTCCCTGGTAGAGCGCTAGGCTGATAGCCGCAAGGCTGCGCGTTCGATTGTCGCTATCCGTACTTAAACAAAAAAATTATCTATCAAAATGCTTGTTCATTCCATTTTTGAGTAACATTTGATGGAAATTATACCATCTAATGATTATTTATTCCTTATTTTCAATAAAAACTCTGTTTATCATATTTTTATTATCACTCGTTTCATTAAAATTCTGTATTCTTCAATAGTTTCTAAAACTTATATTTTTAAATTAAAGTAGGAACACAGTATTTCAAATGAAAATTTCAATAATAAATGCGAAATACCAGTGGATGCAGTGACTCATTTAATAGATATTTACACCCTCATGTCACCAGAAACGCCGTTTCATCATTCCTTTCTTTTTCCTTTTTGATCTTTGCTCCCTTTTCACTCGTCTTTCGATCTGTTTTAATATCCTACGTAGCCTCTCATTTTCGACATACAAGCTCACTCCACCTTCTGTTGCTTTCTGGCTAACTAGTACCTCAGACTTTCTTTGCTCATTCTTTACTTCTAATTTACTCATCCTGTCTGCTATTACTTTCATCTCCCTTCTTCTATTTTTATCATATTCTCTCTGCTCATATTCTGTGGTTTCCATTTTTTCCCAAACTTATTTTTTGTAACTCCTGCTTGAGCTCCCCCATTGCCGGTATTCTTCTTTCTATTTTACTTTTTTTACTCGTTTTTTCCCCTCTACTTCTTCATTCCTCTCTTCCATTTTCCCCTTACCACTCTCTATTTCCGTTGTTCTTCTTTCTATTCAGTTATTTACTATTTTTCCCCATCTGCTTCTTCATCCCCCTCTTCCATAGCGCGGTGCAGCTATGTTGAATTTTGTAGGTTCGTGGGTCTACCTCGCCAATTGCCCGATCCTTGACCTACTGTGTTTGCCGCGGTTTCCTCGCTACTAACCGGCTTCTTGTATCGCTTGTCACCACTACTTCACATTTTGCCTAGATATCCACCTTATCCGCATTTACTTTGATTTCCCGCCTGTCTTCTG
Organism: Andricus quercusramuli; assembly: GCA_932178445.1. NCBI lineage: Eukaryota > Metazoa > Arthropoda > Insecta > Hymenoptera > Cynipidae > Andricus > Andricus quercusramuli. Next base: position 63,767 of record CAKNXH010056142.1, on the reverse strand, counting down.
TCGGCCCGTTGTCCTCGCTTACAACGCTTCTCTGCCGCCCTCTGTCTGGACTAGGTGTTACAGGCATCCTAATTTATCTACTTAGCAAGACTCGCAAACCTCACTTCCTCCCAGCCAAAATTTTTCCAGCGCAAAAACCAACCTAACCTCGAACTCAGCCCTTACTTATCTTCCACTTTTTCCACCACATTCACACTTTCATTCACACTCTCTAATCTCACTCAGTCACTCACCCTCACCCCTACCTTTTTTTACTCACCAAACTTTCACACCGCTCACTTCTCTTTCCTTTTCTTAATAGCCAAAAAATTACAGCACCAAAAAGACAACGTGACTCTACTGTCGATACTGGAAACGGGAGCCCTCAATTTATTAAGTTGTCAAATTAATCAATTTAAATATGACCTTTTTTACCAAATTTGAAATTATAATATCACTCTAAAAATGGTTTCTTTACAATGGGTTCACAACTCGACCGATGAAGTGTACACTGACTTCAAGTGATTTCAGTGACTTCATGTGAATTCAAGTGACTTCACGCCAGTAACTTCAGCGAAGGTGTACACCTGACTTCAGCAGTTGTCAACCCCTCGTTTCTTTACAAATTAATTTCGATATTCAAAATTTATTGAGTGGAGTAATTAATAAATATAAAAAATACCATTTTTTCCAAATTTGAAATAATAATATTCCTTCAAAAATGGATTCTTTGACAATTTCTTTCTAAATTCTCGATTTATCAACCAGCCAAATTAATAAATGTCAAAATACGCATCTTACTAAATTTGAAATCGTAATATTCCAAAAATAGAATTAATTATTCTTTTTACTAAATTTGAATCTATAATAGTCCTACACGTGAAGACGTGTGTCACCCCACGAGTGATGTACGATATTTAATTCGAAATCAACATGTTATGAGACTATAGGGCCCTCTGAAAAATGCGCGTTAGATAGCGCTTTGTCGAACGGTGTCACCTACTGACAGATTATTAGTTCCAAACGCCGCCACACTGACAGATTACTAGTTCCACAAATGACCACTGAATAACGCACAATGTATTCTCTAACTGCACTGTAGAATGTTTGCTTTGAACGTTTTTTGATAATGATGATGATCACTGTCCGAACAATGTTTTATTTCGTTTTGTTTTCTCCGTTTGTCAAATCGAAGGCCAGCTCATATTTATCATTTGATTTTTCGGGTAGTAAATCTTGGTGTGCTTCTCTTACTTTTTGATTATGTTCAGTGGTGGGATTTTGGTTGTTTTGTTTATGATTTTGAGTGAAGGAAGATTCATAATTATAGCATTTCGCGACGTAATTGCAGATAATTGAAGATTTCACGGAGAGATTAACTCGCATCTTCGATTTTTTTTTGTTCCTTTTGGGTTAAAAATGAACCTTCTGGAAGGAGAAACAAATTGGATAATATTTAGAAGTCGCTCGTCGTGAATTTGTCTGTTTTCAACAGACAAATCAATTTTTGTCAAAAAACGGTAAATCATAACGCAAAATTGTAAGGAATATAAAAGATGCGTCTCATTAAAATGAGTATTTTTTGTACATAAGTTTTATTGAAATTATGCATAGTCAAGGAGATAAATGAAGAAAATTGTTATTAAGAAGCGTTAATCATATATCCACGTACTAAGAGGTCTTTAATACACATTAAAATTATTTTTAGGTCCTTGAAAACAATTCATGTAAACAAATTTTTCAAAAATAGTAATTTTGCATATTTTTTAATTTTAAACATCTTAAAATTTAATGATAAATCTATGATCTTTTACAACTTTCATAATCTTTTCCTTTTCTACTTTCTATGTTGTGAGAGATTCTGCATAGTTGGCTGTGGAACAATAGAGAGCTTTATTCACTCCTTATATTCATTTTTAGATACCCGTTTTTCCTCTATCCGCTAAGAGTATTGCGCATATGCCAGTTCTACTCTCAGGCACTAGAATCTGTAGCGCGCCTAGATACCCGTTTTTCCTCCATCCGCCAAGCGTATTGCGCATGTGCCAGTTCTACTCTCAGGCCTATCAGAGAATTCTTGGCGGTTTGTTTGAAAGAATTTTGTTGTATCAAGCGTTATTCGCAAATCACTTGACTATTTTTTTATGTATCATGAAATAACATATCTTAAAATAGAATATGCGAACTTGAAAATGATACGACTGAATTACGAACGGACACACATTGTAAACTTCATTCAACTAAATCTGTTTTGGCATCTTTATAAAGCTATAATACAAGATTTATGACTAGTTTGTTGCTATATTACAATAATTATCTCTTGTTTGTTGCTATAATACTAAATTTGTAACTAGTTTGTTGTGCTTTTATTACTGGTTTATTTGAAAAATTACTTTGCACTCATGTATCCCTTACTCCTGCCTGAAACTGGTTCTTACGCTTATTACTTGGCAATCACATGGTCCTTTTTTGGTTTCGTCCCGCCTGTTTTTCGAAACTGTGTGCTGTACGTATTCTTCTTCGGTTTTACTTTTCTGAGCAGAATTCAGATGCACTAGGGGACCGTTGCTTTTTATGTACTTTCATGTGGGACCTCAAATGACGCTTGCAGTTGAAATTTTTCTTAGAATGCGGTCACATGTGAAATTGGAAGCTAATTTCGGGTTTTCATCAAACTGCTGGGCGTGGTATCGTTGAACGTGGTCCTCTAGGGTGTAATTTTTCCAAAACGTTTATCACAAAAAATAGACGTAATTTTTGTTAGTTTTTTTCTTATGCAAATTTTCAAAGTCGTTCGGATGTTTCCTTTTAATATGTATAACTTCTAATTATCACTCCTCGCGAGAGTGTTGTTACACATGGAACAAATTACTTTAGGGATTTTACTGGTAATGGTGAAGAATCACTAATGTTGTCACAATTCACTTTCGTTCAGTAAATAAATCGTTAGGTTGTTAAATCGTGCTTAATACGTCAACATTCTTTCCAACGAATGAGAGCAGAACTGGCACATGCGCAATACGCTTGGCGGTTAGAGGAAAGACGGGTATCTCGGCGAGCTACAGAATCTAGATGATCAAGATGTAAACAGAAGCTCAATTTTTTAATAAAACTAGCAAGTATTAACAGTTTGTGGTAAGTTTTGGTTTTCAAAGTTATTATTTGAATGTAAATAATGCAATAAAAATATAGAAAAATGGTAATTTCTCATTTATAATGGAAATAAAATGTTGACTGTTACTTAAAAATAAAGTTATTCGTCCTCATATCAAATATAAATTAAAATACTATTCTATGCGTCTGCCTTGATTAAATAAAACGTTACATTATATATCTCGAATTTTTCTTAGTTTCATCATGTACATAAACGTCACATTTTTCTTGCTCTTGAACTTCAAAAATATAATTTTGATATAAAAATATAATAATTTAATACATTTATGTGACAAATATATCCATAAAACGCGGTCAATGGAATCTTATAGAAAATTCGAATCAGATTCAAATATGTAGTCGAATTTAATTCTACCTTGATGAATAGTTCGTCCGCAAATGCCTTAAAAATATATGGCTTATGTTTTTTAAATATTAAAAAATATATGAAAAGTACGATGTCGGATTATTACACAAGCGGCTTGTTATATTTTGTCAAAGAGAAAAATACTCTGCTAATTCTAAAGAATTATAAGTAAATGCAAAAGAAGGTGTCATTCATTTTGAATTTACTGAAATTTTCCTGCTATAATAAAGAAACTTCTCTGAATCATATGCAACGTTCTCTAATTATGTTAATTTTCCTGTAAAATATTTAACAAAATGTTTGAAAATGAACCGAATTTTTTCCTGAAGAAAGGGTAATTAATGCGCTCGTAGCGCGTACAATGATCTAGTTTGGTAAGAAGAGTAATTTTCAAACTTGTTTATTTCCACACTTGATAAATTTAGAATTTTTGAGTATACTTTCAAATAATCTAATTTTTTGAATATGTATTAGAATTTCAAATTTAATAAAGCTGGAGTCTGTTTTTTAATTGATAAATCTATTATTTCGTAATAAATTCACAATGAACCCAATTTTGAAATATTAGGATTTCAAGTATGGTACAGTGAATAATTTAAAATTTATTTATTTGGCTACTTAATAAATTTAGAATTTATAAATAAATTTTCGAAGAATCCATTTTTGGAATATGACGATTTTAAATTTGGAAAAGTGGGTATTTTGGCATTTGTTGATTTGGGTACTTGATAAATTAAGAATTTATAAATAATTTTCAAAGAATCTATTTTTGGTGAAATATTATGATTTTACATTTGGTAAAAATGGTAATTTTTAAATTTATTTATTTCTTCACTTGATAAATTTAGAATTTCGAAATAAATTTGCAAGGAATCCAATTTCGGAATTTATTAGTTGGACAATTGGTAAACCTTATAATTCCTAAATAAATTAGCAGAGAACCTAATTTTGGAATATTGGACATTTGGAATATTAGGAAGTTATTTTTTTGGCGACTTGATAAATTTAGAAGTATTGTCATTGTAGATTTTCATGTTGGGTTATTTGAACATGTATTTTTTTGGCGAATTGATTTATGTAGAAACTTTGTACGATCGTAAGTCAGACCTGCAAGAAACGAGCTTAATATTTCTCACCAAAATATAGTTCAATTTTTTTTCTGCTTTTATTGTTTTATATCAAATGTGTAAACTACCTGACCGGCAGCTTATGCGTCAAAAATGCAGGGGTCAGGAGCTAGTTTATTTGATGCAATATACACGTCGCAATGCGAAAGAGCCTGATATTAAAGAAAATTAAAGAAAATTGTAAGATGTGCAGAGAACCCTAAATAAAACTGTACGCCACTCCTACCTCTGTCTCGAGTGAACAGCTGCTCGGCTTCATGAGAGCTATTAGCGAGTAAAAGGGCAAACTGTAACAAACTATGCTGTATAACTATATGCGCAAACTATATATGCCATATAGGCTAGTGACCGATCGGCAAAACTGAAGCTTGACCGACTAACTGCTGAGTTTAAGTAATTCTTTAAAGTTTGTCGTACTATTTTTGAAAATTAGTTTCTATTGGTTTGTCAGTGATATTCTGGAGCAGTGAATTGGCATTTTATGAGAATCGTGATTGTTATAAATGAATGGCATAAACAAATTCGTTGTCTGTACAATTTTTTAAAGTTTGATGTACTTTTTTGTAAATTTGTTTTTACTGGAAAAGATATTATAAACGTAGATGCGGTTCGAGGTGTCAGAGTGGGGGAACCATATATATAGGACATCACATTTTCTGCCATATCGAGGTGCTGTCCTCACCATACCATGAAGTAACGCACAATGAAGACTCGAACCCGAACGCGTTCGAGTTCAGGTTTCGGGTTCGGGTCTCCATTGTGCTCTGGCCCTAAAACAGTAGAAAGATTTTTTAAGTTTATAAAAGTTTGACATGTATCGCTTTATAAACACCGCACTTCCGAGTATAATAATAAATAGCGCAATGTCAAGGTACACCGAAAATACATATTTGGAGAAAATAATGAAAAATTAATGACAGAAGCACTGATATGATGGTAATAAATAAACAGAATTGCGAGAGTAATACTCTCAAAAAGATAATTATGTTTATATTTGTTAAATATTATAATTTCTAATACGTTCACGTTTTTCTATGAATGACAGAATGTATATAATTTTTGCAAATCTGAAGCTTGAGACAGGTTTTTTGTACATAGTCTTTTTCAAAAATGTTAAAAAACGTTTTCTCGAAAAATTGAAAAGAAATTTGAAGGTAAAACAGTGCTGAAAAAATTTTTCTGTCATAAATATTTTTAAAAATTAAAATTATCAAATATTCATGCCAGAGAAAGAACTTTTTTAATATCTAAAGCTTTTAAAAATAACAGTTTAAATTAAAAATAACAATGAAAAAAAAATTCTGGATAAAAAATTTTGGTTGAAAATATACATAGTATTTTTTTTTAATTATAAACGAGCACGTGTTTAACATTAATTTTTTTATACAATGTTTGTACAATTATTTGTATTTTGAATTCAAACAATAATTTTAAAAAACTTTAAATAATAAACAAAAACTTCTTTGATAAAAATATTTTATCATAGTATGTTTGATAATCAGATAATATTGATTGAGAAACAATTTTTTAATTATTTAAATTCTGGAATTTTATAATCGTGAAATATTATAGTTCGGATATTTTATAATTCGACAATTTTATTATTTGAGAATTTTTTAATTCGGTAATATTATGAACTGTTCGGGAATTTGATTATTTTTGGAATTTTATTATTCGGGAGTTTTACAGAGTCGGGAATTTTATTTTTCAGAATATTTTAGTCGTTCCTAGAACTACAGAAAATTTGCTGTAATTATAATTTCGACACCTGGAGCCTGTCGATTTTCCTACAGTATTTTTTTTTAAATTCTATTATATGAAAATTTTTGAAATCACAAGTTATAAAGGTAATCTCATTAAGTACCTAAATTAAAAAAATCACTGTTTATCCAATTTTTATTCCTAGTTCTTAGCGATTTTTTTCGTAGTACATTTTGGCCATTGGTAAACGGGGGTGAATTTAATAGGATTTATCTCTCAGAAAATAAGTTACAGAAATCCGAAAAAATTGGCAAGACTTTTTTACCTCCAGGTATGTCAAAAAAATGCAAAGATATCACATATATTTTTCTGTATGTTCTTCGAATCAAAACTAACTATACACCTTTAGGATTCCAATACAATTTATACAACACTAATATTGTAATTTTTTTTAATTAATCTGTTTTTTTTCGCGTTTGTGAAATAATAATAATTAAAGGTTACTCGATGTAATTTTCTGTACAAAATATTGATTTATAAAGAACATTTTTCAAACTATAGAACCGATTTCTTCGCCCAAAGATACAAACCTAAGTTGGACTATAGTAACAAAAACTGGAAAAAATGAGATGCAAGCCAAATTTTTTGAAGAATATTAACTTTGGTTGTCCTTTAAATATTCATTTTATACCTCAAAACAAAAATCTCTTCGAAACGCTTTGATTACAACAATTTTGTTAAAGAAAAATATTATTTATAAAAATAATGATAGCAGAATTTTTACATACATTTCTCAAAATGAAAAATAGCCAACGAGATTTGTAGAAAATCTTTTAAGGAATGAAATGATTGTCCCGGAAGTTAGAACCGAAAAATTTATATTTTAAGAAAATTAAAGTTGTGCTAAATTGAGCTAGACTCGCGCCCGGCCAAAATCGGGAAATGAAAGTGCATTTATTGTTTGACCGGGAAATAAAAAAACTTTTTTGATTGATCAGCTGTAAATATAAATTGACTCATGCCTTAAAAAACTGAACGAGTTCGAGTATTAAAAATTGAACTGTAATTGATTTTACAAGACGATTCTGGATCTGTTGAAAATGATATAATTTACATATTTCAACGTTAAAATTTGAACTAAGTTAATTCGAAAGCCTTAGCAGTTACACAAATGTAAACGTCGAATTGACTTGTCATAAACAATGTTCAATTTAAAAATCACTTCAAATTATTATTTTCATATTTTATTTTTCATATTATTAAATTCATATTTTCATGAATAAACGCCTTTATCCGATTTTAAAATCTTATTTGAGTATTGTTTTAGTATAAAATATTTCATTTTTAATCCATTCGATTTGTAATTTTTAAATTAAAAAAAAAAACAGAACGATTTTAAATATTATACAATTTGAAACTGAATTGTCCCAATTTCCGAGTGATAAATTTAAACTTTGAATGTTACAATTATAATTTTTCAATTTTTTAATTTGTAATTGGAAAGTTAAAGTATTGAATTTTGATTTGTAAATAACAGTTGAACAGTCGAAAAAATTAGTTTCGAAAAAATTCGAATAAGTTGGAGGTTTTTTAATATTTCGAACAAAGTCAGTACCGGGCCCCAAAATTTCTTTCACCGGCCCTGAAATCTGTGAAGTGTACCGAAAAATGTGGGTCCATTTCAAATTATAAAGCAGACATGCCCAACTCGGGCAAATTTCCTTCTGGAACACATGTTCCGCGTACACTACTCCTTCTCCTAGAGAGCGGGAGTGGCGGTAGGCCTTTTGAGAAACTCTCCTCTGTTACGTACGCTGCACCGTAGATACGAAATATCTTTCGGGTTGCTTGGGGGTGACTGACTTTTCAACATCAAATTTCAATAGTAACTAAAGTCTCAATTATTTTATTGCAGTATGTTTACATTTCTTTCCAATGAATGTAATTGAAAAGAAAAGTTCACAAAGTGTTTTTTTATTGTACCTTATTGAAGGTTTTGGTATCACAGTTTTGGTTGGCTGATACTTTTGAAAGTCTAAAAATATATTAATATTATGCAATAGTATAATAATATATGTACTATATGTTTCTGTTTCACTTTCTGACATATGCAGGTGCCAACATTGGGCAAAGATCTATTGTAGCCTTTTTGAGTTTTGCACTTATTCCTAATATATAAGTTGGGTGGACTGATGATATATAATAATATACTGGACTACTATTAGACCAAAGTTAAGAACTTGTTCTTTCATATTTCGTGAACCTAATAACATAATAATACTCGCTGGTATGACAAAGATAATTTACATTGAAGCTTGCATAGAATATTTTTAGTTATTTATTCTTCTTAGTTCATCGCCGAATGTAAAATAATCCGCAGATCTCCGGTGCTTAGCTTTCTACGTTGTGCATAATGTTAATAGATTGTTATACTGCAAGAAGTATCAACCAACATTTGCGTATATTATACATACAATGTAAAAAATGGTGATATTAAAATATTAAATAATGTACAACAAAGAAACCCTTTGCGAACTTCTCTTTTCAATTACATTTATTGAACAGATATTTTGTGTCTACGGTGCAGCGTACGTCACAGAGGAGAGATTCTCGCACACGTCTACCACCACTCCCGCTCTCTCGGAGGAAGAGTTGTGGACGCGGAATATGTGTTCCCAAAGAAAATTTCCCCGAGTTGGGCATGTCTTTTATAATGTATGCATTTGGCATATTGCGTTATTTAAAAAAGTTAGGTATTTTTTTATATTTAATTTAAGATGTTTTCAGAAAATGAAAAACTTCGGTTATTATTTGTCTGGATGATTATTATTAATAGTAACTAAACAGTGGGGCGAAATCAAAAAACGAAGGTCAAAATAACTTGTAGAACGCAATTCTTGATCGACTGTGGATTCCGCTTCGTAGAAAAATGCAGCTTTAGATTCTAAAGATATAGCTTAAAGCAGTTTTCTGGAATTTTTGTTTCTTAAAATTTCTGTGTTTATGGAAATAACTAATAATTCTACTTTTATTAAAAAAATTGCTATTTTTTACAAAAAGTTGCAAAAAGTAGAGGGGCAACCCTTCATTACGATCAAGTTTGAAAAATGCGATTATTCGTGGTAAAAATTTATTTTTCATAAAACTATATTGGCATATTGAATCACTTTCGAATGTCCTCAGTGAACACCTCCATTCAGAAAAGTCTTTCAAATTCTTTTGCGGGTTGTTTTTTAATCTTAAATGAGACAATAAGGCATAGAAATCCCAATTTCTGAGCAGCGAATATCTTCAGCACATTTTCTGATCATGTTATTGGAACCTGAAGTTACTCCTGGATGCCCTCAGAAAATATTCTCTACTGATTCAGTTGTAGTTCGAAAAGTGTTAAGTGAAAAAATGACACAAAGCTAGCATTGCGGAACTGTTTATTCCTTACATATTAGTATATGGGAATATCACAAAGGTATTTTTTGGCTTAAAATTATATACCTACATTAGGGTGGTTCGAAAAAAGGCTTTTTTTTTTAAATTGAAACGCTTTTCCATTTTATGAATATGTAGGTCACTTAATAAAGATTGGATCTCAGGAGAACTCGATATTAGAATCAACCGATCATTATTTGACCAAAATTTAGAAAGAATGAAAAAGCGTATTATCATCCCAAAAGAAGCCTTTTTAAACCACCCTTAAAAAAGTAACACTTGCGTAAGTTTGAAATATAAAAACGAGCTATAACGCATGAATAATAGCAGAGATATAATAGTTGCCGTAAGTTGTCGAAAATGCAACACGTGATGTAGCATGTGATACTTGTAGCACTGCCTCTTGAAATCTACCTACGATAACTCGCATTTCATATCTACCCAGCAAAAAAAAAAAAGAACTAGCTGTGAATTCGATTTCGAGTGTTTCCACTTCGTTTGTATTTATTATTATATGGTGCTCATTTCACGAGCACTTTGCTTCCCGTTAGCAAATGTATTTGCTTCCTAATAGAGGAAGCATTAGTTATTTTTTTCAATAATAGACAAACCAAAGTCTTCATTTTGCTCAATTTAAAAATAGAAATTTACTAAAAATGAAAAATTACAAAATAATCCAAAAAATGTTCTAAATACAAAGACAAATCAGACAAATCAAATCTTGCGTTCGAAATAATAATTTTTTGAGCTGGAAAAGGGAAAGGAAAAGTTCTGTCGCACCCTATCCCTTTCCCAGCTTTATGATTTCTTCACAAAAATTGTCATGATATTACTCTATTTGAAAATTTATGATCAAAAAGTCTTTTCTATTCATGCATCAACTTTAAATTATGTCGATGAAAAGAACTTCCCTAATCTTCAATAAAGTGTATTTTTATATAGAGAAGTTGTAGGCTCCGGAAGCTTCGATCATGATTCCTTAAAGAAACCAATCCCAAAGCTACTGGAACGTGTACGTCATCCGCTTCTGCTCCTTCTGTCCTAGAAGGTAAGCAAGAGCGGGAAATTTACGCGTGATAACATCGGGCAACACTGTTCCCTGGAGTCAGGTCTCTAGCCGCGGATGACCTTACGCGGCAGACAAGACAGTTGGAGATGAAGGTTTCACCTCTGGATACTTTTTTAGAGCTACCAATCTTTGTAGAATTTAAGAGGAACAGTGTTGACGGACCAGATAGAGTGATCCCAGGAGAACAGCCTTTTGCATCCGGTTCGCGATGAAATGAGCCTGACGCTGGCAAGCCGGAATCTTGTTGAGTTGGCTAATAAATGAAGCTTTCATACCTCCAAGGCAGCCGATTATGTGAATTATAAGATGGACTTTGTAGCCTTGGTACAGCTTACTCAGCTCGAAAAGAAGTGCTTGATATTTCGCCTGTTTTTCTCCCTCCTTTGCCGTGATATTACCATCGGCTGGTGCCGAGAATTCAATCACGTAAATGATCTTGTTCTTCAGATCTTGGAGGACAATGTCAGGCTTCGTAGCACTGATACGTTGAGTGGTGGAGAATGAGAAATTCCAGTAGATCTTACACTGATCATTCTCCACGACTGACTCGAGTTCCCCCTGGGCGTATGGCAAGACGGGCAATAGATCAACACCATAGAAATGCCTAAGATGGTAATATATCACTTTTAGAGCTTCAATAAAGTGTATTATTATTATTATTATTATTATTATTATTATTATAGATCAATCGATTTGCCTCAAATCAAGAGATTTTTTCCGTTCTTGCATCAATTTTGAATTATGTTACTGAAAAAAGTTTTACTATGAAAAACCGTGTTTTCAAATATTATGCAATTTCACAATTTCCATACTCTTCAATAAAATGTATTAATATTATAGGTCAATCGATTCGTCTCAAATCAACACATCTTTTCTGTTCTTGCATCAAATTTGAATTATGTTAATGAAAAAAGTTTTACTATAAAAAACCGATTTTCAAA
>CAKNXH010056142.1:482-28425 GCA_932178445.1 Andricus quercusramuli | reverse complement strand
TCATGCATTTGTTTATAATAATTGTTGATAAATTGAACAAATTATTTTAGGTGACAAAAATACATCAATGTGTATCACTGGCAATGAGATTCGAGGACAATCTGAAGAAAATACGGCTTGTTTCTGCCTAAAACTGTTCAAATCATGCATTTGTTTGTATTATTTGTTGTTTAAGTTAACAAATGATGTCGGACATCACATTTTCATGATCACATGTCACCTCGTTGCTCAGAACAAGCGATTTCGATGCATAAATATACTTCACAAAAACATAATCCATCATACAGGCTATTTGTTGCAAATATTTGTTTATAACAAATAACTTGAAATAACAACAAATTTTTTTCTTTCACTGACCCTTGCGCATCAAACCTGAGGCCTGATGCCACTAAAAAAAATTTGTACAGAGAATTAAAAAAAAAATGTTGTAAATCAACATTTTTTTCGATGTTTGCAGTTCTATATAAATTAAAAAAAAAAAAATTAAAAAAATCGGCCTCGACATGTTTCTTAAGAATTTAATGCTGCATTTTTTGAAAAAAAAAGTTGAAAATCGATGAAGAATTGCGAGCTACAGATTATTTTGAACATCGTTTTTCCATTTAGCCCCACTGTGCGACATGAGTGTGATCCCTCTATATTCCTCTACCCTTTTTCCCTCTCCTTTCTTAATCAGCGGTACTACCAGCCCTGTGTTTCATTCCTCCGGCCACCCTTCTCCTTTCCATACCTTCTTGCAAATCTTCCACATCTCTTCTCTCACTCCTATTCCCCCATATTTCAGTGCTTCATTTTCCAACCCATCCGCCCCTGTTGCCTTATTTCTTTTTAACCGAACAATTGCCTCATTTACCTCTTCCCTACTAATCTCGTTTTCGCTGTTCTCGTCTCGCTCTACCTCTTTCTTTCCTTCTCCCTATTTTCCACACCTCCTAACAGCCCCTTGAAATGCTTCGTCCACTCTTTCATTCCTATTTCTTCATTTATGCCCTTCCTTCCTCGTCTTTCCCTGTTTATCACTCCCATTCCCTCCCTTCCTTTACCGCTTTCTCTACCTCTTTCATGTACCTTTCTTTTTCCTTCTGTCTTTTCTCCTTCATCATTCTTTCGTGCTCTCTCTTTCTCCTGTTGAGTTCTCCTTTTGTCATTTCCCCTTTCCTCCATTTTCTTACACTTTCCTTCATCCTTTCTTCACTTTCCCTGCATTCATCGTCCCAACAACCTCTCCTAAACCCCTCTTCTTCTGTTGGTCTCACCTCTTCCCTTACTTTATCAATCACTCCTTTGAGATTTTCTAGCAGCTTGTCTACTCCTTCCTCTTCCAAACCTCCTATTTCCTCTTTTTCTATTTTTTCTTTAAATTCTCTTAATTTTTCCTCCCCACAAAAGCCCATTTCCAATTTATTTCCCCTCTTTCCTTCCCTCTTTCCCCTACCCCGCTTTAGGCTACCACCTCTCATTGTCGCAATCACCGGAAAGTGTTCTGAAACTATCACGTCACCCACTTCCATTTTAACCATCAACTTCCTTATTCTTTCTTCTGCCAGAATGTAATCTATGACGGTGTCCCCTATACCCGCGTACGTATAATCCTCTTCTCCATCCCCCTTGTTATTGCCGTTACAAATGAACCATCCTACCTCTCCCAACAAGTCCAGAAGCTTCCTACCCTCCCGGTCCGTTTCTTTTTACTTCGAATTTCTTATGAACATCTCCTATTCTCTATCCCATACCTCTCCTCCTTGTTCCCTAGTCCATGCATTCAAGTCCCCCCCTATAAGGACCAACCTGTCACCTTTTTCCTCTGTCCATTTCCTTATTGTTCTCCATCCTCCCTCTTCTCCTCTTCACTTCTTCTGTACACGCATACTACATCCATCATAACTTTTCCTAAATTTATTCTCCTAATCATTGTTCCGTCCTTTTCTTCTCCATACTCTCCCTTTTCTTCTTCTACCACCAGTTCCTTTTTTACCCCTGACACCATTCTTTCCTTTCTACCCACGTCTCACTCATCATTATCACATCCCACTTCTGCAAATCTCCCCAAAATCCTTTGTCCTTGTTTTTTAGTCCTGAAACATTCCAGAACGCTACTTTCACGTCGCCGTTATTGCTTTTCTCACCTTTCTTCCTTGCATTCAAGCCCTTTTCTCGTTTTTTGCGCCCCCCCCCCCCCCGTTATACTTGCATTCCCTTTTTCCTCTCTCTTGTCTCCTTTATTCACTACCCATTTCCTACCCCCACTCAGATCTTCTACTTTATCGTCCCAAATCCATATATCTCCGTTTACCCATATCCTATCTCTCCCGATCCTTACCCTATTACATTTACTCCACTCGGTCCATGCCTTTCGCTCGATTATCCACTTTCTTCTCCTTTCCCGCCACGTCAGATCATCTTCGATTCTTTTTTTACTTCCTTTCAATAACTTCTTCTTCTCCATTACTTCATACTTTTCCTCCTCACTTCCTGCTTTCACTAAAAACACATTCTTTCCCCTCTTCCTTCCCTCCTAGTCTTTTTATTCCTTCTTCTCTGACTTGCACGCCGATATCTCTCATCAGCTTCCAAATCTCTTCTTTTTCCCTGTCCCTTTTCAAACCCTTCACTATTATATTCTTTCTACTCTTTGCTCTCTCTTACCCTTCCATTCTTCTTTCAATCTCCATCAATCTCAAGCGCCACCTTTCATCCTGCTCATGCATTACCCCCTCACATTCTCTTACTTCTGCCAAGCTCCCTCTCTCTTCCACTTTATGCTCATTCCTTAGTTCTAGCTTGCTCACTCTTTCTTCTAACAATTTCATATCCCTTCGTCTATCCTCATTCTCTCTCTGTCTATTTTCTATGCTTTCCAATTTGTTCCATACCTTCTCTTTCTCTCCTGTCCATAATGCATCCCATTCTTCCCACTTTTGTCTCACTTTTCTTACTTCGTCTTTCACCTCCTCCCCTTGCCTCTGCATGGCATTCAGTCTTTCGCATGTCTTATCCAATCTTCCGCAAGTCTCCTCTCTAAATCCCTTTATAAGAGCTTATAATTTCCCAGCATATTCCCTTCATCCCTATCTCTATCCGGTGTTCTTTTTTCCATCTTAACTTTTTTAATTTCACTGCCCTTCTCCGCGTCTTCGCCCACCCTTTCTCTTTTCCTTCTATCGTCCCCCGCTTTCTCCCCTTCACTATTCACGCTGTCGCTACTAATCGAGTTTGCCGACTGTTGCCACCTGTGTAACATGTCTCTCGACCCCGAACTCCTTGATCTGAATCTTTCTAAATTGGTGGGCCTCCCGCGAGTCTGCTATTATGTATTAACCGACCGTTAGCACCAACTCCCCCACTCCTGTCTCCTCCCTTCCCCGTAACTTTCTATTACAAACCCAAACTTCAAAAAACTTACTCAAAACCTCTTATCCTGATTTCTTTTGGCAATGTGCGGCCACCTCTACTCCTTCTCCCTTTACACCCTTCGAACTCCTACCCTCTCCCAAAAATCCCAGTATCTCGCCGAAGCGAACCTAACCTCAAAATCAACTCTCGTCAATTTTTATCTTTTTTGAATAAATTCGCACTTTCTACCGCTCCCTTCATTCATACTTGCACCTTCACCCCAATCCCCTTACTCACCACACCCTCACCGTACTCACTCAACATTTCACTTCTCCCCTGCCAAAAAATGATCGTACTCGAAAAATACCGTGTAACCTTTATCGGTACTGGAAACGGAAGCCTCTTAAAACCTTTCAAAATTCTCAAAACATTTCTACAATTTTTTCTAAATCTTCAGAAATGTATACATTTTGTCAAAAAAATTGTTGAAATGTTTTCAAACTTTTCATTATTTTTGTATCTTTTCAAAAACTTGGAACGTACTGGGTAAATATCTTTTAAAATGATTAGAATTTTTCTTCTTTTTTTTTTAATTTGCATAATTAAAATAATCACCGTACAATTTTTCAGAATTCTTTTCGTCAATGTTATAAATGTTTTTTAATGTTTTGAAATATTTTTAAATATTCTCTTAAAATTAATTTTTAAATAAATTTTTTTTTATATTTTCCCATGAATTTTGAGAACAAATTTTTATGCTCTTAAAACCTTTCAAAATTATTAAAATGTTTTCAATTTTTTTTTTCAAATCTTCAGCAGTCTACATTTTGTCAAAAAATTGTTGTAACGTTTTCAAATTTTTCTCATATTTTTTTTCAAATTTGCATAATGCAAAAAAATATGTTTTTCGTTACAGAAATTTTAAGAAAAGTTATATACATATATGTGTGTGTGTTTCTTTTCTCTAACCTGGAGAAAGTTTTTCAATCCAACTTTATTATGCCTCAGTTCAGCAGTATTTCAGCTTGTCAGTAGACTTTTGTTTCGTCTTTAATTAGTGATTTCGATTTTACAAGATGCTGTTGTTAAAGAACATTAACAACCGTATTATTCATATAGAGAATATATGAAAGAATAAAAATTAGAGCTGAAAACGAAATAGATGTTTCCTATTCTTCTATTATATTTATAAAATTAGGGCAATAATGGCCGTTCAAAAATCACGTCGTAATAAAAATTTTAGTAGATCATCTTTCAACTAAAAACGAGAAATTCTCAGCCACAAAAAGAGTATTTAAATTTTCAGTTCAAAAAATTAATTTCAAACCAAAAAACCATTCAAATTTTCAACAAATTGTTCAATTTTTAACGAAATAATAGGATTTTTAGCCAAAGTCTCAAAGAATTCTTTAAAAAAGGGGTGAAGAGTAATATTGGAAAAAGTATGTAATATATATTTAGATGCTACACTTCTAAAATAAAATCACTAATTTTCATTTTTTCAAGAATTTCAAAAAATTGTTATTCGCATTTATATTTTCCATTGTGATTTCACATTCGACGTTAACCCTCTTTCTGCGTCACAAATCAGATAACCTGTTAAGCCCCCCCCCCCCCTCCCCCCGCCTGGCAGTTTAAAGTTGTTTTTAAGTGGCCCCTTACTTTTATTTAATAACAATTTTGTTTCATTGAACATGCTTACAATTTTGGATGAGATAATTCAGCACGAAGGTAAATCAAGAATTATTACTCAAGTTTTTAAGGCGACCTCAATGTGGATTCAGAAGCTGGTCTATCCTTTCGGTCGGACTATGTACCTGTTTTTCTTAACTGCAGGTTTAAATCCTAAATTCAAAGGACAAGGTACTTTCCAAAATTCTCAATCTCAGGCCTGACTGTTTCAAAGAATAGTTTTCCGAGAGCCACAGGCGTAAACTTGTCAAGTCTTACAAGGGTGCTTTCAGTCTCTTTAAAGATAAACTCGTACGTGATCGTATTCTCGTTGGCATGCTCAATGCAAAGTTAAGTGAAAGACTACAATTCAAACCAAATTTAACCCTACAAGAGACGATCACGGCGTCGAAGCAATCTGAAATTCAACATAAACAAAATCAAATTATTCGAGACAAAGATCGAGGCGGAGATCGTTTTGTCTGCTTGATTAATAGAAACGCCAACCAAGGAAAATGGAAGGGCGCTCAGCACGGGGGTTTCAACGGCAAGCAACGACGGGAAATGCGGCATGCTTCAAATTCAAGGTAAAGGGTAATTTTAGTCGCGCCTGTAAAACTAGAAATATACGCGTTGTAAATTAAAGCGAGGGCGAGGATGATTCGAGTTTTTTCATTGGTAATGTAAATGCTATAGGTAAAAGAGGCCAAATAGTCAAATTAATGTTAAAGAATTGAATTCCGATGTGCATTTTTTAATTGATACCGGGGTAGATTGTGTGTGCTTGCCAGCAAGAATAATTGACGATTGCTTACATGAGCATTTATCTAAAGTTAAAGAGACCATTAAAGGTCCAGATAAGAAAAAACTCGACATTCTGGGATCTATTGACCTAACCTTAAAATACAAAGATCGGGAATTTGCATGCATAGGTTATGTTATTAAAGATTTATTTACCGAGAGTATTACTCAGTCTAGATGCTAGCGAAGCATGTGGTATTGTTAAATTAGATAAAGGAATTTACAATATGTTAATGGAAACCCAGGAAATAAAATTCCTTACTAAAGTCAATGTCCTAGATGAATTTCCTAGTTTAGGTAAAGAACTAGGGGAATTTCTGGGAACAATAACAATAAAGTTGAAGTCCGATGCTCAACTCTTTGCACAAAAAGCTCCACGTACAGTTCCTCTTGCGATGTTAGGCAAACTCAGAAAAGAATAGATAAGACTAAAAAAACTATATGTAATTGATAAAGTCGACTGTGTCACTGACTGGGTTGCACCAATTGTTTTTGTGCCTGAAGGCGGCGGAATAAGGTTATGTTGAGATTATTCAAAACTAAATGAGAGCGTGCTGCGACCGTATTTTCCGATTCCAAAAGTTGAACTCACTCTCGCCCGCTTAAAAGGTGCTAAGTTTTTCTCAAAAATAGATGTAACTGTATCATTTTATCATGTTAAACTAGATGAGCAGAGTCAATTTTTAACTACATTTAGCAATCCATTCGGGAGATCTAAATCTAAAAAGACTACCGTTTGGAATTTCATGCGCACCTGAGTAGTGTGCACGGAAGAATTAGACGATGAAGTTGATGCGTTCTTGAATTTTATTGTGAGAACTTATACAATAAGAGACGTTCATATTGAAAAGATAAGGAAAAGTTCAGACTCGGACGAAATTTGTAGCAAGTTAAAATTGTACTCTATTGACGGTAGGCCTGAGGCAGAGAAAATACCGAAAGCCCTAAATCCTAAATTTAAACACAGCGGAAAGTGGTATCCAATACATAGTTGTCGACTATTTTTCGCGTTACATCGAAATCGCATAATTAACTAGTTTGTCCCAAAAAACGATAATCGAGAGGATAACGGAACTATTTTCGAGACACGGAATTTGCGAAGAACTAGTATCGGACAATGCTCCTCAGTTTATAAATGAATTTAAAAAGTTTGCAGAAGAGTATTATTTTTGACACATAACAAGCTCTCTTTACTTTAGTCAATCGAATGGTGAGGCTGAAGCGGCTGTAAAATCGGCGAAACTACTTCTAAAAAAAAGGTAGTTATTATAATCAGCTCACAAAAGCTCTGTTATCCTATTGATCGACTCCACTCCGGTTGCAACACAGCGATCTAAAAGGAAAAGGGAAGGTAGACAAAATATATACTAAGAATCTAGCTTTAAAGAATAGGCAAGCGAGTGATTTCCATAAAAGTCACAAAGTTAGAGATCTACCGGAATTGAAAAAGGGAGACGGTGTATAAATCACAGATTCAAAAAGATATGTTAACGTTGTAGATAAACTCCACACTCCGCAGTCCTATGTCATTAACTCAGAGGATCCCTATTGCAGGAGAAATAGATGGCACCTAATTGGTGCACCTCATCATGACAAAAAAGATATCAATAAAAATGAATCTGATATCCAAACACGGAAACCCTTACCGGTAAGATCTGAAAGAACGAAACAATTTGTAAAATTACCAGCGAAATTAGTTATAAAGAAATCAGTAAAAGAAACTGTACAACAACTCGTCGAACAAATGATACAACAACCAGTCGAACAAATTGTAGAACAACGCGCCGAACCAATTGTACGACAACCGATTGTAGAACAACAAAGAAAAAGAATACTTCAAGCTCGTAAAAAAAAAGAACCTCAGCGGATGACATATTGCCGTTTAGGCTAAGAGGTTCTGCTATGTATAATCACCTCTTTTAAATAAAGGGCTCAGACTCAGAAAGAGGGAGATGTGGTGTTAGTATATAAAATGTCCGTGAGGGCCTGAGGGCGCTGGCTTTCCCTGTCTCAGTCAGTCCATGTCCTTCTCCATGATCACGAGTATGTCTAACCGAATAGTCCGCATAATAATTTATTCCAGTTTAATGTTCCATAATTTTAGTTAAAAATTCATCTCTTTTTTTTAAACATCCTTTTTTTTTGCTAAAAATTTATCTATATAATTTATGGTAGAAAAATGATATTTTTTTGTTCGAAATTCGTCCTTTGGTAGAAATTCATCTTCTTTGTCCAAAATTCAACTATTCCAGTTGAATATTCATTGTTTTAGTTGAAACTCTTATGTTTGGTTTAAAATTAATTTTTTTGTTGCTAAAAATGTTACTATCCCATTTTCGGTTGAAAATAATTATTTTTTTAGTTCAAAATTCAACTATTTGGTTAAAAATTTGTCTCCTTTAATAAAAAAATTCTAGTTTGTTAAAAATTCATGTATTCTGTTGAAAATTTTTATTTTATTAGTACAAAATGATTCTTTTTATTTGAAAATTAATCTTCTGGTTTAAAAATTCATCTTTTTGGTTCAAAATTTAAGTGTTCTAGTTAAATATTTAAAAGTTTAGGTGAAAATTTATTTATTTATTATTTTAAATTTAAATATTTAGTTGAAGATTTACAATTTTATTTGAAAATGTATCACTTTGGTTTAAAATTCAACTTTTTTGTTGAAAGTCCGTTTTTTTTTTGTTAAAAATTAATTTTTCTAATTGAAACTTTAACTATTTCATTTTTTTGTGAAAAAGTGATATTTTTAGTGGAGAATTAAAGTATTTTTAAAAATTGATTTATTTTGCATTGTTTTGCTCTGTTGTGTTGAAGGATGTTCAGAATGAACGTCAAAATGAACATCATGAATTACAAAACAATTAGGTATTTTCACTTCATAATCAGATAAATTCACTTCGTTAACTGCTGAGGGGAAAACAATGGGTCAAATGCAAGGAATTCGCTCCATTTTTGCCCTATTTTATTAATACCTTCGTGAAAACTAATTTTTACTAGATAAGTCTATTTGGAAAATAGTTTTTATTTTTTGAGAACTATTCAATGAAATAATAAAATGGTGATAATGATTATTCAATACGAAGATTTTACAAAAATAAAATTTCGTCCCATGCATTTGATCCATTGTTTTCCCCTCAGCACTCAACGAAGTGAAGTTAGCTGAAGGTTGAAGTGAAAATACCTAATATATTTGCGTTTTGCTGCACGCATTTGTTATTTTTAGTTGGCCGGGAAAATTGAAAAACTTGACCCGGAAAAACCGGGAATTTGAAATTGTTCGCCGAATCGCCACCCTGAAAATGTATGTGCTTGGGGTAGGAAAACCTGTTGTTGCGATGATTCCTGCATGTAGTTATTACAATTTTGAACTATTTCGCCTGTAAATACCACAATTTTTAATGATTAAATTTAGAAATGGTTAAATCTGTAATAGTTTCTGAATAGGTCAATAAAGCCTTCTGAACAATCTGATATTATACAATTCAAATTTTGAAACCTTTAACATTCAAAGGTTTTCAGATTAGGTATTGCAAACCAAATTATTCGAAATATTCAAAATTGAGTATTTTAAATACACCAGAGCTTCGATAGATGACCAATCTCGGGGGTTGCCTGAAAAAAGCCTTGAGCATATATCGCCAGCAGCGAAACGTAAACAGGCAGGGCCGCCTGAACCGTTTGCATGATATAGCGCAATCTAATTGGCTATGGAGTAATGCAGTGCGTCCCTTCATAGGCGGAGTCGCAACCGTCTCTCACCCTGCCACCTGAGAAACTGTGGGGACGAGCAATTCTAGGAATTGCTAATATCGCCTGCAGTCGCGCGAGCATCTATCGAAGCTCTGGTGTATATAAAACTAGAAATTTTCGAGAATTTCGAATCAAACTTATTTATAGATTCAAAATTGTTATACTGAAAGACATTTAAAAAGATTAGATAAGTTTTTCTACTGAAAATTAAAAGAATTTAATGAGTTACCTACAATTTATTTAGTCTGAGTTCCAAAATATTGGCGCCATCCTACGTTCTAATGATTCCAATCGTTTTCAATTGGGTATCCATTATTCTGAATTAGGGTTTAAGATGTCACTACAGCATCTTTGATATTGCGATCATTATTTAGAAGCGGTTTTTCAAGCTATGAACCAAAAAAACGTCCACAATATGAATTCAAAAAGAAGTAAGTAAAAGTTTTACAATGATATGCCCGTTAAATCAAAGTGATACTGCCTACTCGATGAAGACACTATATCACTGTTAATTCGTTAGGTGGCATGATTTTTACGTACTGTTAACCCACATACTTTCGAGTCTTCATTCGGTATACAGCCTGAACAAACATTCAATTTGTTATACTTGAAATGTTTGTTGAATTATTAAAAATTTAATTTGCAACCTTTAAACACGTGCTCGTCACGTGTATTACAAACGAAAACTGCAGAGGGGGCACTGCAGGCAAGTGCATTCACTCAATTAAACCCGATTGGGAACAATTGACACAATTAGCAACAATTCAAATCGATTCAACTTTGATCACTCTTAATCGTTATGAATCGTGTCCAATCGATTATTTCTAGAAGGGGTATATCGTATTCCCGTCTCAACTCTAAATAGTGATCAGTTAGTGGTAACAATATATTAATGAAACTACTTCTTTAATACTATTTCTTTCACTTAAAGGAATGTTTTGTTAATACAAAATACTGGACATAATTTAAGAAATAATTAGTTTAATCTCATTGTTTTAAGCCAAGATAATCATTTTGTAAAGAAGAAATATTTTTTAAATTTATAAGTCAAAATAAAGGAATCTTGAAACGTTAACTCCAAGGTAACGCGTTACATTTTTCTGTAATAAAAATATTGCTTATTTTGAAATAGTTAGGATGTGTTGTGGTATGGTGACAAATATTAAAAAATGGCTGTAAGTCAAAATGTTTTCTGGAAATTTAGGTTTTTAGCTTTTTATTTGAAAAAGAGGATATAAGGACAATTCATACAATTGCATCCGGTTTTAGGAAAACATGGCTGAAAATATACGTATTTTAAACTAGCCTTATTTGTAGCAAACGTAAATTTTTGATTATTATTTAATTTCATTATTTTGTTAAACTAAATAATATAATCATCATATGGCCAACGGCCATACCACGCTGGAAACACCAGTTCCCGTTAGATCACTGAAGTTAAGCAGTGTTGGGCGCGGTTAGTACTTGGATGGGTGACCGTTCGGGATAATACTACTGCGTTGCTGTTAGCGGTCGTGGGTGTGGTGAGCCCACACTTGTAGTTATTTACTACAAGAAACTATCCACCTAGAACCACTACCCGCATCGGGTAGTGTCACGCCTACCCCTAGAGGCTCGCTGAAAGGGAAATGGCTTAATGGTATATAATAATATAATTGACACGAACAATTTTTTTTCAATATAAATCAATTTTTGTGTGCATAAAGCAAAATATTGTTTTTATTTAGGAAAAATGATTTTGTTTAGAACAACAAAATATTTCTTTATTCAAATACAAAAGGTAACCCAGAAATTTCTTCAAATGAAAGAAAATTTTGTCTAAGTGAAGATAGGTATTTCTAATGAGTAATTTGGTTATTCAAGGACAGTATAGATTTTTATCCACTCAGTTACTTAACAGGGACTGTCTAGTATTACAGAATTTATTGTAAGATTAATTGAAGGGACGGATCGAAAAATGGGACGTGCGCTCGGATCGCCCTGAACGTTGTGAAATCTCCCGACAATTCCCACTTGTCCCGTTCGCCCGTGTTTTCATTAAAAAAAAGGTACAAATCGTTGATTCCCAGATA
The DNA here is from genome assembly GCA_932178445.1 of Andricus quercusramuli. NCBI lineage: Eukaryota > Metazoa > Arthropoda > Insecta > Hymenoptera > Cynipidae > Andricus > Andricus quercusramuli. Next base: position 16,792 of record CAKNXH010056142.1, on the reverse strand, counting down.
ACTTTTAGTGAGAAAGTTGTTCCGTAGAGATTAACGAATAAATCTGCGCAAGAAGCATATTATTTCATTTTGTATATCACAAGATATCACGAGCTTCGTAAAACGAAATGATGCGTGCTGAGGAAACAGTTGCCGTTACTGCATATAGGTTGTGTATGAAAAATGTTGAAAATTTTACATTATTACCTCAAAGATATCTTGTGATATACAAAACGAAATAATATGCTGCTTGCGCAGATTTATTCATTAATCCCTACGGAACAACTTTCTCACTGGAAGTTCTCTGAGAATCAACGATTTGTACTTTTTTTTTAAATGTAAACACGGGTGAACGGTACAAGCGCGAATTGTCGGGAGATTGCATAACGTTCAGGGGCGATCGAGCGCACGTCCCGTTCTTCGATCCGTCCCTTCAATTATGTGTAGAGCTACGACTACTCTTACAGAACATTTTGTAATGACAGACAGTTTGTTAATAGGTCTTATAAGGAAAAAGAAATATTAAACAGGTATATCTTGCCGTAATACTGTTTTACGATTCCAGAAAAAATTGAGATGAAAGTTCATTTATATTAATTTTTATTGATGTATTATAATTTCTTTATAGAGCAAATTTGACAGAAAAGTTAAAAAATGTATACACGAGACAAAAAGAATTCAAGTTGTAATTATATTTTATTAATTAGAAATATCATTCATTTAATTCCAAATTGTATCATATGAGGAAAGAGGTATATGTTACTAAGCAAAAAAGATTTCATGCTACATAGTCTTTCTTTTTTTTTCTAATTAAAATAATTAAATTTATCTTTAAAATTTGTCAACACGTTGCTTACCTCTGGCTTTCATCATATCAGAGTTACCAACTCCGATCTTCTCTAACTACACTATCAAATTGTACCCAGTTTAACCAAGTTAGTAGTAGGCGGCTGGCAGGTAAGCCACCTTTCATTTTGGTTCCCGGAGCAAACAATTAAGGATGCAGGGCGCGCTTTTGAACCTTACATTTTAGCTTCCGAAAGGCTAAGTCACACAGGGCGCGTTGCAGTAAGTCAGTCGAAATCCAATACACGGCATGAGCAATCTTCCACCTCATCTCTGCCATCATCTTGCTCTCAGTGATATTACACATGGTTTCAAATCAAGTAATTCCAGTAAAAATTACGTCCCGCAAAATTACACGGAATTGCCATGATTGATGACGTTTTTCAGTCGACAGCCAATCACAACGCTCCAAATAATAATTTTGTCTACGTTGGCATCATTGCAACAGTGCTCATTGCCCTCGCCACTCTCACATCAGTAACAATGATCCAATAAATACATGGTCTAGCCCACGAAGGAGTAATAAGGAGACCGATCTCCGTACATGCGATTTGTTAGGAGCAACGGCACCGTAAGTGCCAGGCCTATTAGCAAAGATATTATAAGCCTAGATGCGGCACGGGGTGCCAGAGTGGGGGAACAATATATATATATAGGACATCACATTTTCTGCCATATCGAGGTGCTGCCATCACCGTACTACGAAGTCGGGCGCTGGTTTTCTCATTCTTCGTCAAATATGAAGGTAAAGCAGTTGAACGATTCTTTAAGGTTAGAAATTTTGACAAGTATTGCTACATGAACAACGCACCACAGAATTTATGTTGAGCAAATGCTCTCGAGAATATGCTCAGCATTTAAGCTCCAACAGGGCATTTATAGAGCATTAAAGAGCATTTAAAGCATTTATTGTTTAAACAAATATATATCATACTTAATACATATATTTTTACAAAAACATTCTAGAATGAAATGAACCTATACTTTTTTTAAACTACAGAGTTATTACAGGTCGCGTAATTCCAGAAAATCAGGTAATGTCAGGGAAAACCTGACAGAGTTAGGGAATTTTCAATAAATTAAAGTTGAAATTAATTTTATTATTATTGCTGAAAATCGTAAATATTTGATTGAAGCTTAATTTGTTTCGGCTGGGGATTTAAAGTACTTTGTGGAAAATTCATCTTTTTTGATTGAATTCAACTATTTTTGGTATAAAATTAAAATCCTTTTTGCGGTTAAAATATAATATATCACGTTTTTCGTTGAGAATTTATCTTTTTTAGTGGAAAATTCAACTACCCGGTAAAAAGGCTTGAATAGAATGGGCTTGTAAATTTCAATTCGTGTTAATACCTGATTTTCCCTTCGTTCTCTTAAACCAGAAACAGTAATTGGAAAGAAGCAACTGCTATGCGTTTCAATACAGTTTGAAAAATATAATTTTCGACCTATCTAATATCAAAAGCAGTTTTGCGTACAATTTACTGACGATTATTAAAGAATTTATTATTACTATATGCATGTATAGTTATATTAATTAATTATTCAAGTTCAGTAATGTTTTCAGAATACATAAATTCTTTTTGGTATCTCGGCATCACAAATCCTATTTCATTCAATTCAGTTATACCATTTGGAATTGAGGATAATACGTTTCATATAAAATCAATTCAGATTTCTTGAATTGAATTAAGTCACACCATCTCTCCGCAATGTAAACATGCATTCACTGTAATAGACCCATCCTAACTTGAACTCAAAAACCGGTAATTCAGAAAATTCAATGTACACATTTCGCGAATGAATTAAACTGAATTGAACACACTTCATATCTAACCTTCTTTTTGGAATAGGAAAGAGAGTCATTAACACTATGTGAATAGGCGGGAATTACATTTCTGAGCCACTTGCTACTTTCTTGAACATTGAAGCCTGAAGGGAAAATCAGGTATTAAAAATAGTAGGATAATCTCTACTTTCACGCTGAAATCTTAAATTTTTAATTCTATTCTATTCAAGCCTTCTTACCGGGTACTTAATTGGAAGTGGAACTACTTTCTTAAAAATTCATTTATTTGGTTGATATTTCTTCATTTTAGTTGAAACCTGCTTCTTTTGTTCAAAATTTAATTCTTTTGCTGACAATAATGTTTTCTAGATGAGAATTAATTGTTTTAACTGAAAATTTAACTCGTACATGTTGGCTTTCGTTTCCGGTACCGATCGCGATTGTTGGTGATTTTTGTGGTGCTAACATTTTGGCTTTGGTGAAGGGAAAAGGGGAGTTTGAAAGGAGAAAGGGCGGTGAGTAGAGTGTTTAAGGGCTAAGGAATAAGTGAAAATGAAGGGGTTGGTAGAAAGGTGGTGAATGATCATATAATTGTCAAAAGTGAAAGAGAAGGATTTTGAGGTTAGGAACAGTTGTGAAAGGTGGTGAGTTTTCACGCGGGGCGAGTGACAGGTGAGAGTGAGGGTTGGATGAATGAGAAAAGACAGTTGTTTAAGAGTGGTGAGTTATTGTGTGGGAGATTCTGAGTGATTTGTTAGAGTGGTGGCTTCAGATCTAGATTGAACAATTTGCATGGGGGATTGAAAGCGAGGGAAAGGAAAACGTGACGTAGGAAGGAGTGCGTGGCAGAATGCCGGTCACACGAAGTCCCGAGAGAGGGCAGCATGAGACGGATACAGAGAGAAGGTCGGGAACGGGCAGCGAATGTAGGCAAGAGAACGAGGCGATTGCGAATATCGAAGGTAGCGTCGGCGATAATGAGAGTAGTGATGAGGGAGAGGTGTTCATGAAGCTAGGTATGGAGGGGGGATAGACGGTAGCAAGACAACGAGGCAGACCGACGAACCTGCAAAGACTGTAAAGGGCGCACAGTTTGAACAATACGAACGTGAAGGACTTTTTTGATAAGTAGCGACAACCAGCGACCACGAGTAGTGAAGGGGAGAAGTCGGAGGATAATAAAAGGGTTAGAGACGAGTTTGATGAGGAAGGGGAAAATGAGAAGGCGCTCAAGAAGATCAGGCAGAAAACACCACCTGAAAGGGGGTCAGGGGGGAGTAGTCTAGAAGGCCTCGAGAAACTCATCAGAGGCCTCCGAGAGGAAACCTGCAAAGGTTTTGACAGAGCGAGGACGCATAGGGAAGAAGTCAGGGAGGAAGTGAAAAAAATGAGAAAGAAATGGGAAGAGTGGGATGCTCTGTGGAAGGCCGAGAAAGAGGAGGTATTTAGAAAACTGGATAGGATAGAGATTAAACAGATATAGAGTGAGAGAGAAAGGAGAACTGAAATGATTTTGCTTGAGGAGAGGGTCAGAAAACTAGAATGCGGGAGTGAAAAGAATGAAGAGGTGGGAGTAGGAGACGTAAAGGGAGATGATAAGAAACTGCACGAAGAAAATGAGAGAATGCGCAGACGGCTAAATCAAATAGAAATAAGACTAGAAGGAGAAGAGAAAGAGAAGAGAAAGAGAAAAGAAAGCGAAACATAGTAATTAAAGGATTGAAAGTAGAAAGCGACTCGGGAAAGGAAGAAGTGGAGAAGCTGATTAATGATATTGGGGCTCAGGTGAGAGTGGAGGCGGTGAAGGTACTGGGGAGAAAGACAGAAGGGGGAAATAGGTGTGCTCATAGTAAAAGTGGGAAGTGAGGAGGAGAAGAGAGAAATTATGGAAAGGAAAAGGATACTACAGGGTAGTAATGAAAAAATTGACGAGGACCTGACATGGAGAGAGAGAAAGAGGAAGTGGATGATCGACCGGAGAGCATGGAGAGAGAGGAGGAACGGGTGTAATGTTACGATACGGAAAAACAGGCTGTGGGTGAATGGGATGAAGTGGATCTGGGACGAAGAGAGAAGAGCTGAGAGCACAGGAATCAATACTTGTGAGGAGGGAAAACGAAGGTAATGAGAGTAGGAGAGACGGGGCGGGGTTTCCACCAGAGCAGACAAACTGAGCACGGGAAGGAGGAGGGGGAAGGACAAAAAGAGAGGAGTGAGTGTAGCTTTCTGGAATGTGTCCGGGCTAAAAAAACAAGAACGAGGGATTCTGGAAGGCTATTGGAAAATGGAACGTGGTAATGCTGAGTGAAACGTGGGTGGATGAAAAGGACTGGAAGGGCGTGAAACGAAAGTTGCCGAAGGGGTATGTGTGGACAATGCAAGAAGCGAGGAAAGAACATGTGAGGGGAAGAGCGATGGGAGGCATGGTGTCAGGGGTTAAAAAGGAGCTGATGGGAAATGAAAGAGTGGAAGAGCGGGAAGAAGAGCGGGAGGGAGTGATGGTGAGAAGAATAAAGATGGTAAAAGAGAGGGTGACGATCGTTTATGTGTATAGAAGGAGAGGAGAAGAGGAAGGATGGAGAGTATTAAGGGAATGGATGGAGGAAAGGAATGAAGAGTTGGTCTTGATAGGAGGAAACTTAAACGCATGTACAGGAGAGTTAGGGGGGGGGGGGGAGATCTGGGATGAAGAAAGCGAAACTTTCCGAAGAAACTCCAAGTACAGGGAGATAGATCAGGAGGGTAAAACTCTTTTGAACCTGTTAGGAGAGGAGGGGTGGTTTATCTGCAATGGAAATATAAGGGGAGATGAAGAAGGGGAAGTGATTTTTACAGGTAAAGGGGAGACAGTGATGGATTATATCCTAGCAGAAGGAAGAATAAGGAAGAGAATGGATAAAGTTGAAGTAGGTAATGAAATAGTCTCAGAACACTTTCCGCTAATAGCGACATTGAAATGTTCAGGATGGAAGCGGCATAGCGAAAAAAGGGAAAGAACTGGTGAAAGGAAAGTAAAAATGGGTAGATGGGGCGAGGATAAATTAAGAGAATTTGAAGAAAGAATGGAGAGCGAGGAGATTAGAGGAATGGAAGGGGAAGACGTGGACGCGCGACTTGAAAAGCTAAAAGAACTAACAGAGAGGATAAAAGAAGAGGTAAGGTCAAGAGAAGAGGAGCAGGGAATGAAGAGGGGATGGTGGGACGCAGAATGCAAGGAGAGTAAAGATAGAATGAAGGAAAATGTAAAAAAGTGGAGAAAAGGGGAGATAGGGAAACAGGAATTTAATAGGAGAAAGAGAGAACATGAAAAATTGTTAAGCGATAAAAGGCAGTTAGATAAAAGTAGGTGTATGGAAGATGTGGAAAAATCAATCAGGGAAGGGAGGGAATGGGAAGTGATCAATAGGGAACGAGGAGGAAGGAAGGGCATCAATGAGGAAATCGAAATGGATGAGTGGACCGATTACTTTAGGCGACTGTTGCGAGGAGTGGAAAATAAGGTGTTAGGTGAAAAGAGGAAGCTAATAGAAGGGGAAGATTATAGCAATGTCGGGATAAGTAGGGAGGAAGTGAGTAGAGCGATAGGGAGACTTAAAAGAAACAAGGCAACAGGTGAGGACGATATTGAGAACGAGGCTTTGAGGTTTGGTGGAGAAGGGGTGAGAAAGGAAATATGGGAGGTATGCAAAAAGGTGTGGAGAGGAGAGGGATGGCCTAAGGAATGGAGGACAGGGTTGGTGGTACCGATAATCAAGAAAAGAGAGGGCAAGAACGTGGAGGAGTATAGGGGAATCACACTTATATCGGTGGGTTACAAAATATATACGGAGATTCTCAGAACAAGATTAGAAAGGGAGGTGGAAGAGAAAGGGATTATTCCACACAATCAGACGGGCTTCAGGAAAGGTATGGGAACATTAGACAACATCTACGTACTGAATTATCTAGTGAATAGGAACTTAGGGAGGAAGAAAGGGAAGTTAGTGGCCTTATTCGTAGACTTTAAAGCGGCTTTTGACTTAGTTAACAGGAAGGTGTTATGGCAGGTTATGAAAGAGAGGGGAGTGGATGGAGACTTGGTCGAGAGGATAAAGGAGATATTCGAAGAGACTAAGATAAGGGTGAGGATTGGGAAACAAAAAGGGGAGACTTTCTGGAGTGGAAGGGGGCTCAGGCAGGGGTGCCCACTGAGCCCACTACTATTCAGTCTCTTGTTGGCAGATCTAGAGGAGAAACTGGAGAAGAAAGGAAAAAGGGGAACGGTAGTGGGAAATAGCAAGGTATATTCCTTAGCGTATGCAGACGATATAGTATTATTAGCGGATGACGAGAGAGGGATGAGTCTCATAATTAGAGTATTTTAGGAGTATGTGAGAATTAAATACTTAACTGTAAATGTAAATAAGACGAAAGTGATGATTTTTAGGAAGAGAAGGACAAAGGAAGAATATGAATGGAAGATGTACGGGGAGAAAGTGGAACAGGTTGAGGAATTTAGTTATCTAGGCTTCTGGTTTGAGTCGAAAGGAGGGGTTGAGCTACAGGTGAGGAGAAGGATAGAACGTGCGACTAAAGTAATGGGGCAGGTGTGGGGTATAGGGAAGAGAAGGTTTAAAGATGACTGGAAGATGAGACTGTGGATGTTTGATGCGTTGGTGTGGTCAGTCCTAAGTTATGGAGTGGATATCTGGGGATGGAAGGAGCACAAGAGGGTGGAAAGTATGCAGGAGAGATTCTTGAGATGGGTAATGGGAGTGAGCTGGAGCTGTCCAGGATATATATTGAGAGAGGAATTAAGTAGAGGTAAAATGGTTATTAGACAGATGAAGAGAGCATGGAACTTTGAGGAGAAACTAAAGAGGGGGGAAGGAAGCAGGATAGCACAAGCTTGTCTACGGGAAGTAGTAAACAAAGAGATTAGGGGTAACACAGAAGGATCAAGGTGGGAGGAGGAGAGATAACAGAGGAGGAGAGAGTGCGATATAAGGGCAGATGTCAGAGTATGGCAAGAGTTAGAGAATGAACTGATAAAAAGGGAGGGGGGAGAAAGATGGAAAAAAATCATGGAATCTAAGTATAACAGGTGGTATAAGGTAGTGAAGGCTGAAGGAGAACCAGAATATTTAAGAAAGATTGAGAAGGAGAGTAAATGGAACCACGTTATACGATTTAGGATGGGAGAAGGAATGAGAGAGTGTGGTTGACAGGATAAAGTGGATCTTGGATGGAAGTGGACAAGGGGCAAGCTGGATGATGAGACTGGGAGAAATGAGAGAAAGTAAGGGGCATGTAGTAGGGAAAGGCCAAGCGCTCACTCCTACAAAAGGACATGAAAGTAAAATTAAAGTAAAATTAAAGTAAATAAAACGTTGAAAATCATGAGAACGGAAATGGTAAGAGGAAACGGAAGCCCAGGAAACTCAATAGTCAGCAAATCTCGAGAGTAATTTTAAGACAAAGCGTTAGCATATAAATTAATATAAGTAGAATACTAGTCTATAGATATTAAGTAGTATTAAGGTAGTATAAGTGGTTTTGTAACGTACTGTAAAGTGAGCGGAGGCCCTCAAACCCGTAAAAGGGAGAGAATAAATACATACATACATACATACTCGTACATGTCATCTGGTTTAAAATTCCTGTATTTTATTGAAAACTCGAATTTTGTAGGAAAATATTTAATCTTCTTGGTGATCAGTTCGTCCTTTTGGTTGGAAATTACTTTAAAAATTTAAATATTCAGTTGAGAATTCATGTACTTTTTTAAAAATTCATCTTGCTTGTTGAAATTTTGAAGATTGATCTTTCTGGTTGAAAATTAGATTTTTCTTATTTAGAATTCATTTTTTAAACTAGAAATATAACTTCCATTTTTTGTCAAAAATTTATCTTTTCCGATAGAAATGTAATCTTTTCGGTTGAAAATTATACTATTTCATTGAAAAATTACTTTAATTTTATTGAAAATTAATTTATTTTACTGAAAATTAATTTATTTTACTGAAAATCTAACCATTCTATTTTTATTTGAAAATTTATCTGTTTTCGGTGAAAATTTACCTATTTCTTGAAAATCAATTTTTTGGAAAAGAATAGATACTCTCATTAGTTGAAATTTCATCTTTTTGGTTAAAAATTAATTTCTCTAGTTGAAAATACGTTTTTTTTTGTTTGGAAATTTATTTTACTGACTGAAAGTCATCCTACTTTATTTTTGGTAAAAAATTTATCTTTTTAGTTTGAAATGCATGTATTCGGTTGAAAATTAATTTTTTTTCACTTGAAGATTCATCACTTTAGTTGGAAATTCACTTTGACTAATATATTTTTTTTTGAAAATTTACTTTTTTGGTCAAGAATTAATTCCTTTTATTGAAAAAGAAACTGTTCAGTTGAAAATTCGTTTTTTTTGTTGATAGAAAATTCATCTTTTTTTTTTGTTGAAAATTCATAATAGTGATTAAAAAATAATTTCTTTGGTTGAAAGTTCATTTCTTTTTAGTGGAAAATTAATTTTCTCAACTGAAGATGTAACTATTCCATTTTTGATTAAAGATTTATATTTCTAGTTGAAACTTAATTAATTCTGCTGAAATCTGATGTTTTTTTAAATATACTTTTCTAACTGTAAACTGAAATACGTTTTATATTTTTGGTTTGTAAATTCATCTTTTATAGTTTAATATTGAGTTATTTTGTTGAGAATTCTTTTTATTTTTTGTTGAAAATCATACTATTTCATTGAACATTAGTTTCTTTACTGAAAATTTAACTGTTCTATTTTGAGTCGAAAATTTATCCGTTTTCGGTGAAATTTTAACAGTTTGTTGAAAATCCGTCTTTTTGGTAAAAGAGTACTCTCATTAGTTGAAATTTCATCGTTTTAATTCAAAATCAATTTCTTAGGTTAAAAATTTAACTGTTTTGTTGAAAATTCGTTTGTTTTTTGATTGAAAATTTATTTTACTAATTGAAAATTATCCTGCTTTATTTGTTGTAAGAAATTTATCTTTTTAGTTAAAATTAATGTATTTGGTTAAAAATTAATTTTTTTTAGTTGAAGATTCATCATTTTTTAAAAATTAACTTTAGCTGTTCCATTTTTTGTGGAAAATTTACGTTTTTTGATAAAAAAATAATCTTTTTCGTTGAAAAATTATCTGTTTAATAGAAAATTGAACTGTTCTGTTTTTTGTTATAAATTCATTTTTTTGCTGGCAGAAAATTCATCTTTTTGGTAGAAAAATCCACTATTTGGTAAGCATTTCATATTTTTGGATGAAAATTCATCATTGTGATTGAACATTAATTTCTTTCGATGAGAATTTGTTTCTTTTTAGTTCAAAATTAATTTTTTTAACTGAAGATAAAACTATACCAGTTTCATTGGAAAATTTATATTTCTAGTTGAAAATTAATTTGGTTGGAAACTCGTTTATTTCTTAATATACTTTTCTAACTGCAAATTGAAATATTATATTTTTAGTTTGGTTATTTATCTTTTTAAGTTTAAAATTGAATTAATCTGTTCCGAATTAATTTTTTGTTGTTGAAATTTGATTGTCTTAACTGAAAAGTTAATTCTTTTATTTTTGGTTGAAAAATCTGTTTTTTTATGTACAAAAATATTTTGTTGAAAATTCGTTTTTTTTTTAATTCGAACATTCATTGTGCTGACATTTTAACTTTTCTCATCTTGTTTGAAAAAAAAATCACTTTAACTGTTACATTTTTTTGGAAAATTTACTTTTTTTGATAGAAATGTAATCTTTTTCGTTGAAAAGTTATCTGTTTAGTAGACAATTTAACTATTCTACTTTTTATTAAGACTTAATTTCTTTCATTGAAGAAAAAACTGTTTAGTTGCAAACTCGTTTTTTTTGTTAATGGAATATTCAGCTTCTGGATTGGAAAATTCACTATTTGAACAAAATTTCATACATCCGGTTGAAAATTCATCATAGTGATTAAATAATAATTTCTTTTGTTGAAAATTCGCTTTTTCTTAGTAGAAAATTAATTTTTTTAACAGAAGATATAACTATTCCATTTTCGCTTTAAAATATATGTTTCTTCGTTGAAAATTAATTAATTTTGCTGAAAACTAGTTTTTTTTTAAATTTATTTTTCTAACTGCAAATTGAAATATTTAATCTTTGTTTGTAAATTTAGCTTTTTTGGTTTGACATTGAATTATTTAATTATTTTTTGAAAATCCCTCTTTTTTGTAAAAGAGTACTCTTATTAGTTGAAAGTTCACCTTTTTGGTTGAAAATTAATTTCTTTGGTTGAAAATTCGTTTTTTTTTGTTTGGAAATTTATTGTACATACTGAAAATCATCCTACTTTATTTTTGGTAGAAAATTTATCTTTTTAGTTTAAAATGCATGTATTCGGCTGAAAATTAATTTTTTGTTTGCTTCAAGATTTATCATTTTAGTTGAAAATTCGTTTTTTTTTGTTGACACACACACACACACACACACACACACACACACACACACACACACACACACACACACACACACATTGAGAGTCGACAAGAGAGGTCTCTCTCTCTCTCCTTCTCTTCTTCTCCATCTTACCCAACACTCCCTTCACGCATGCTACTGCCCTTTTGTCACCCCTTTAATGCATCAATACGTCCATGCTTATCCCACCCCTTTCCACCTCTACGCACTCCTCCAACCAGTGCTCCACTCTTGCATACCCCTTTCCACATACCTCACACATCCTCTTTTCCCTAGAGAGTCTCTCTCTTTTATTTGACCATCCACTCCCTCATTCCTCCAAAAAAAGGAGCCCAGGTACACAAACTCTTTCACCTCCTGCACAGCCTTTCTCTTCCACTTCCACTCCCGTCCCTTATCCCTGCCCCCTCCTTTTCTGAACACCATAACCTTGGACTTTTCCCCATTCAGCTCTAACCTGTTCTTATCCAGGTATCTTCTCAACCTCTTCATCACCTCTTTTAAGGCCTCCTCGCTTCTTGCCAGCAACACTATGTCATCTGTATACGCTAGCGACCAAATTCTGACCCCTCCTATCCTGACTCCTCCTACCACCCCGGCCTCCAGCTTTCTTTCCATATCAGCAATTAAAATCGCAAAAAGCATTGGGCTAAGCGGACACCCTTGCCTTAACCCCTTATCCATCCAGAATCCCTTTGAAATCCCCTCCCCTCCTCTCACTCTGTCTTTGGTCTCTTCATATATCTCCCTTACCCTCTCGATCAGGCCTCTCTCCACTCCCCTATCCTCCATCGCCTCCCACAACCTCCCTCTATCCACCCAAGGAAACGCGCCTTTGAGATCCATAAAAAACGCGTACACTTTCAACCCCTTCTTCGCTAATACTCTATCCACTACGTGCTGCAGAACGTAGATATTGTCGATAGTACTCCTACCAGCCCTAAAGCCCGCCTGCGTCTCCGGCAATATTCCTTTCCCCTCGACATCCTTCCGCAGCCTCTCCGCCACCACCATCGCGTATACTTTATACGCCGTATTCATTAGCGTAATCCCTCCATAATTTTCCTGTCTATCTTTATCTCCTTTCTTATACAGTCGAATTATTAATCCTTCTCTCCACCCTCCTGGGAATCCCTCCCCATCCATACTTTCTTCACTACCTCCTTCAGCCTCTCCGTAACCTCTTGTGTACTAAACAACCACGCTTCGTTCTCAACCCCGCCCAGCCCTGCTGCTTTTGACCTTCTTAACTGCCTTATCTGCTTCTCTATCTCCTCGTCATTTAACTCCTCCATCTCTGCCTCCCCCGTTCTTCTACTCCCACTATCACTCTTCCTTGAATCTGAGCCCTGCAATGATTCTTTAAAGAACTCCCTCCACTCCTCACTCCTTATCTTCTCACTTATCCCCCACCCTACGCTACCTAAACCTATTTATTATCATCCAGACGTCCCCCTCTGTCTTAACATTTGCCAACTCCTCTTCCAGATCTTTCTCCATTTCCTGTTCTTCCTTCTTACACATCAATATAAATCCCTTCCTCATTCCTACGTACTTCTCCCTTTTCGCATTACTCTTTTTCCACTTCTTGTACTTCCTCTTCATCTTCCTTTTCACCTTTTTACATTCTCTAGCACCACGGCTTCACCATTCCTTTTTTCTTCTTTCTAAGTACCTTCTTTTGCAAACACCGTTTCACCTTCTCTTTCAGACCCTCCCATATCTCTTCCACCGACTCTCCTTCAAAGCGTACCTTTCCCAGCTGCTCCTGATACTTCTCTGTCGCCTCCCTCGTCCAGGTCACCCTCTCCTCTATCGAGACTTCTTCCCCGCCTTGTCTTCCGCCACCCTGACCTCTTATTCACAGACCAGCAGGTTAGCCCAGCAGGTCTTCCACCCTTTCCTTAATTCTTTCCATCCCATCCTTATTGTACACTGTCACAAACTTACACGCTATCCCTCCTATTTTTATTTCCCTAATTTTATTACCTCCCCCTCTTTCTCTCCATGAACTTTTTCCTCTAATCAATCTCTAACCCCGGTTATAATTCCCCCACTGGTCCTTCCTTCCTTCTTCACTCTGACCGCCTCCTGGAGTCTCGACCTATAAATCCTTGGCAGCTTTGGCTCTATTCTATCCCATTCCTATCTTTCTACCCACGTCTCTACCAGTCCCACAACCTCAAATTCCTGGATATATCGCCAGAAATCCTCGTCCTTCTTCTTTACACCTTCTACGTTCCAGTACAGCACCTTCACTACTCCTCTACCCTGCATTAACCCCATGCCCCTACTTCTTACGAAAAAAATCCCCTTGCACTTCCTTCAACACATCTTTCTCCTCGTCCCACACCCACATCATCCCGTCTACTCCTATTTTCCGATATCCTACCTTCGCTGATCTCCCTTGTCTCCTCTCCTTCCTAGCCCTGTCGTACAGCATTCTCTGCACATCTCTTTCCTTTCTCGTCCAATCGTGATCGATGAAAACTCCCTCATCCTGTATCCTGTTCTTATTTCGCACTACTACCAACTTCTCTTCCCAGCTCTCCAACTCCACAACCGCCACTTCCTTCTTCTTCCTCCCCTCCAACTTAATTTTCCCTACCCTTTCTTCTCAACTCTTTAGCTTCAACCCTCTTATCACGATATTATTTCTCCTGTCTGCCCCTTCTTTTCTCTCCATTCTCAACTCCATTGCCCTTATCTTCCATTTCCGTCCTGCCCTCCACCTTCTCAAGTCTCTTTTCCGTCTTTTCCTTCCACAACCTGATCTCTTCTTCCATCTGCTTTATTTTAACTTTTTCTCTTTCCTTCCCCTCTCTAACCCTTCTGCTCTCTCCCTCAGCTCATTCACCTCCTTTTCCCATCTCTCATCTGTGATTCTCAAGTCCTCATCGTTGCCTTCCATCTGCTCTTTAATACCCCTCGCTTCCTCCCTCATGCCTTGCATCTGCTCCTTAGTTCCCCTCACGATCCCCTTCAGCCCCCTGATCTCGCCTAACAGCATACCGAGAGCCTCCTTCTCTGCCATTCCCTCCATTGGAGAGGGGGGGGGGGTGACCTAGGTATTCTCACGCTTTTTTTAAAAGGACTCTCCAATTCGATTTTGTCCGGACTCTCTCGGCTGTCTCTCTGCCTCTTCAAGACCTTCTCGCTTCCTTCGTTCCCACCGTTCCGCCTTCTCCCTCTCCCCGACGCGCTACGCGACAACGACCCACGCGGTGTTGTCCGGCACGTGGAAAATTTCCTCCCCGTCAATTTCACTAGCAGCACTGACAGCACTCTCACTGCTTCCATCCCGCTCTGCCGCCGGTAACTGGGATCTCTCCATGCAGTACCCACCGCAGCTGACAAATGTCTCTGAAGAATAGCCGCCAAATTTTCCCTTTATTTCCATTCTTTTTTCATTTTATTTTCTATTCCTCACAGCCCCAGCAGACTCCAAGACTCCTGACCACAAACTCCCCAGACTCCTTGCTAACCTAACCTCACTTTCTTTATCTACCTAAATCCCACCTCACTCCCACGCCAAAAACCACTTTCCTTCTCCCCAATTCACCCCACACAACTCTACTCACCTCCTGGGCTTCCACCCTCACATTCCACTCAAACCTTCCACACAAATTCCGTAAAATCCTCTCACCACCTGTCACCAAACACGTTCTCACTTCCGCCACCAACAGGCAAGTCCAAATCTCATTATATATATAAGCAGTCACAGACAATTATCCAGGGATGGTCCCGAAGGAATAAACCCTAAGCGAAGGTTTGAGAACCGTGCCGAAAGCTGCATGGCACCTGGGTGAGGTGCCTTTAACGGTGACTCTGGGATACCGGGTGACGTCTCAGAGTATCAGCCTTATCCTTGCACGCGGGGCTCTACAAGGATTGACAAACCCTTTCCCTAGCTGCTCGTGGGAACAACAATGAAACCAACAAACCACCAAAATGTTGTAGATGCGGTTCAAAACGATCGAACGCGCAGAGCACCCGACAATGGATCGGCAAACAATGCCGATCATCCTAGAGTTCGGGGTGCTGAAAATAATTTAGATGGAAACACGACGACGAACCGGCGAAACGCCCACATTGAGTGCACGGATCAACTTAAGAATGACGTGCTAGACTGCTACGATGCCAGTATTATCACTGTTCGCGGAGGCTTTATGGCGGGTATGCATACTCTGTGGTGCCAGAAACACCCAGAGCTTCAATACGTTTCGCATCAGTCTTTGCGAAATCCAGCCGACTACCTCCGGAAAAATGGATATTTACGCGGAGCGCTTCCTCACCCGCTGTTTGAACAAGCTGCAGACGAAGATGAAACGACATTAAGACCAACCGCACAAAGCAGGCACCTTCTGGAAGATGATCGCAATTTCAGTACAAGGAGGAACATCAACATGCAAGTTCCTCTTAAACCCCAAGATCTGGCTGAAATGGATGCCTCCTTTCGGGGAGATATCTCGCAAGAGTCCGACCTCTGGACCATCAATTGCTCAGTTTGTGGTGCTGCGAGAGCTTTGGCTGATTCAAATCGAAGGCTGAAACCGACGATGGATCAGAAGACCAGAAGACGCTTGCATCAACTGAACAAAAAAATTGGATGGGCAAGACAGAATGCGTCCCGTGTTCAATGTGTGATTGACTACATAACATCTGGTAGACCGTTCACGGAAAGGGTTCGAAAGTTCGCCCGAGAACTAAGGACCTTGAATCACACACTGAACAAGTCAAAGCTGCTGACAATCAAGCAGCATATTGTTGACAAAATAAGGCTGTTATCTGACGCAAGGAGGAGGATACAGAAGAGGGAGAGATGGAACAGGGAGAATCAACAGTTTCTTGCTGACCCATCACGCCTCTTCAGTGGCCTGGATTGACTACCGGAAAGCTTTCGATTCAACCTCCCATAGACTTACCATCTGTCTGTTGGAAACCTTGAAGGTACATCCACACATAGTGAGATGCATAGAGAGATTTATGCCTCTTTGGAAAACTATATTTACCATCTCATCTAGAAATCATCGTCCATAGACATTCTGACTCTTATGGCTTCATTCCAAACCTGAATTCGAGTTGGAATTCACAGGCTCAAGTCGAACAGACTTAATAGTGGCCGCAGGTCATTATGAAAACGATTTTAAATTCGTCTTTTTTCACATTACCATCGAGAGTCAATTTTCAAGACAAGTTTTTAATTATTTATTCCATAGACA
>CAKNXH010056141.1:39234-52202 GCA_932178445.1 Andricus quercusramuli | reverse complement strand
GTAAAAAGCAGTAATGGAACATTGGCAGTAAAAAGTAGACAACGGTACTTGAGCCGTAAGAAACCAAAATAGAAAATGTCGGCAGTGAAGAGTGGACCAAATAATAATACACACGCGTGTCCACTTTTTACTGCCGAGATTTTCTATTCCTGTTTCGTACGGCCCAAGTACCATTGTCTACTTTTTACTGCCAATGTTCCATTACTGCTTTTTACAGACATGAAATTATATCCAATTTTTTTGGGCACTTTTCTATCGCTGCGTTTTACTCACGTAGAACATGATCATGCACGTAGAAGATATTTCCACTTTTTATTATCAGCGCATCAACTCTCGACTTGTTTCCTGACACTATTACTTCTTCCGTCGTTTGACTATTACGGTTCGCTCTTAGAATTTAAAAATGTAACCTAATAATTATTTGGAGCCTCTTTTGTTTTTTCAGTTTTTCCCAATTAAAATATGGTAAACGTTTCAGTTTTTTCATCACACCACAATTTTGAATCCAATTTTTTTTGTTGAGGTAAATTGAATTTTTTATTTATAATTTGTTCAATGACATTGTGATTTTTTTAATTAGCAGAAAATTTGTTGGCACAATTTTTATTCGGTATAATTTGCCTGCGGATGACAGACAGATTGAGGTCCAACCGTTACAAAATGTAACCTTTTTATAATTAAAGTGTTCACTTGGAATAATCCTAGTATTTATCAAGAATTTATTTATAAATACTCAATTTATCAAGTAGCCAAATTAAAAAATATCAAAATGCCCACTTTATCAAATTTTAAATCTTTATATTCCAAAACTGGATTCTTTAAATATTTATTTATAAATTCTGAATTTATCCAGTAGGAAAATCAAATATTTGATGAATTCCTAACACTTTAGAAATTTCGACCAAATATCTATAACCTTAGAAAAAAATTCAAAATTTCTAAACACTTCCAAAATTTCAATAAATAATAACAATAGTCCTCACAAAATCCGAAAATTTCCCAAACGAAAGCGCTGGTGAAAGTGAAAGGGAATAATGACGTAGATGTTTACGTATTCGGGTAGGCATTCTCCCTTTAAACTGCTTTTAATCCCTAAAAATTAGATTGTAACCCTTTAAGGTCAAAGTTCTGATGTCCGCTAAGTTATATTTATCGTTATAAATAATATATATAACCATGAATAATATTTGGCAAACATCCATGATTCTATCTTTCGTAGCCAGGGCGTCCTAACCCCACCTGTCATTCGACTTAGAATAAATTGAGTCGCGGCACTCAGTCAAAAAGTTAAAGTCCCTCTGACAACATACAGCGACAGCGCGGTTTAGCTGTTCATCTGTCGGTCGTAGACTTTTGCGTGGTGAGAGCGAACCAATCGCGCGAAGCTCCTTCCCAACGACATCGACGAAACGACCCTCGCTAGTGAACCCCCACTCGCCTGCGTCGCGAGAAGTACGCCACCGCTGAAGCGAAGCCTATAAGAGTACGTTCCGCGACACCAAGAAGTCAGATCTGCCCGGGCTTCGGCCCAAACCACATCTCCCTGGGTTCTCGGTTCCAACCCTTGCCTGAACAAAGAAGACGCAAACCAAGGACGACCCCTCCCTGGATTCCTCCCGACTAGCACATCGTCTCCATCACCGTTCCCACAACTGTACCACCCATCTCACTCGCTGCCTCCAGTAGCATTTACTCGAATCCAAGGTACACGAGCCCCCCCCCCCCCCCCGCTACGTCTCAAGCTAAAAAATCCCAATATCAACACAACTAGAATAAGACCCGAACTTCCAATGTAAATAGTATAAGCAATAAACCTTTACTTTAATTTTGAAACTACTTTGCTTCTCCTTTTGTAAATTACTTTCACTCTCCCATTTAATTGAAAAATTTTTGACTCAGTCTCAACTCACTGACTGATCTCGAATTGACGACTAAACATGATCCTTGAGAGAAAAGTTAACACACTTTTCATCCCTGGAGTTTAACCTACTGGAGCATCCCCACCCTACTAGTAATTACTAGAGCACGGATTCCTCGACGAATCTAACCCTCTGGGAAACTCACCCCTTTGGAAAATCAAGGCTCTGTCAGAATCCCTCACACACCCCCGTCGAACTCTGAACTAGGATTTCAACCAACAGGAGTATCACCGCCCTGGAAATATTTTCCAGAACGCGGACTTTCCCCTGAACACCCCCCCCCCCCATATGAATTTAAACCCTGCTGTAAACATGGCCACCCCCACGCAAAAACCAACCCTTTGGAAAAAATTAAGATCCTGTGGGAATCTCTCCCCATGTAAATCCATACACCCGCGTCGATCTCTAAACTAGGAGCTCAACCAACAGCAGCTTCCCCACCCTGGAAATGTTTTCCAGAGCACCGAATTCCCCCCGAACTCCTCCTTCAAGAATTCAAGCCCTGCTATAAACATGGCCACCCCTGCACAACAAACAACCACTATGGGAAATCAAGGCCCTGTGGCAAAATCTCCAGCTGTAAAGAACCCGCGCCATGCAGGAATCCTATCCCTTGGACATAAACAAGGCCCTGTGTTGGAAATATTCAATCCCCTATGGAAAATCTACCTCTTCAACAAAATCAAGCCACTATGGAAAGTCACCCCCTTATAAATAATTCGCCCTCCCTTTTGTGAAACAAACTCGAACGATAAATCGTCCCTCAGGATGACATCCATCGCCTTTGCTAATCATCTCCGTATAAATAGTCATCTTCTGTTAATAATTTCCCCTTTCTTTGGTGACTCAACCTCTTAGTGGTAAATCTACCCCCGCACGACATCCACTCCCTGTGGCAATTTATCCGTTTAAAGAAAAAACCATACCCTGCAAATATTTCGCTCTCCCTATCAAGAATAAACCCCACATCATAAATCAACATTCTGTATGACATCCACTCCCAGTGGCAAGTCAACCCCCTTGTACAAAAATATTCTCTCAGGTATTATTGCCGAAGCCCTAAATGGCAGACGAAGGCGATTCCGAAGCAGATTTTGGCCAAGCACGATTTGGCCGACAAAAACTTCTCCTTCCACCAAGGCCCCCGAATGGGTACCCCTGCTACCCAGGTCTCCATAAAACGATGACCTTTTTCCTCAGAGATCTCGCGACCCCCGATGGGTACCCCTGTTACCCGGGTCGTCAAAGAAATCGGGCCCCCTCGATGTTCAGCCTCTTAACTGAACCCAGCATCGAGGATGTTATCAAGCTGTGGAATCACTTTTTTGTGTCTTTGCTCATATTGTGGTCGTTTTTCGCGCAATGCTTGGCTCAATCGCATCAATTGAAGTCGATACCGTTCCCCAGTGGTGGTTTCATTCGGTCTTAACAGCTCATAATAGATAACACCGACCTGGTCCGACCAAATACACAGCATAACCTTCGTAGCGTGAATATTCGGCCAAGCCGACGATGTAGGAGCATGACCGGACAGTCCCCATGACTTTCTTCTCTTTGAGTTGCTGTAATGAATCCATTTTTCATCACCCGTCACGATACGATGAAGAAAACCCTTCATTTTTTATCGCTGAAGCAGTTGTTCCCAGGCGAAAAAATGACGCTCAATGTTCCTTGGCTTCAAATCATAAGGAACTCAAGTTCCTTGTTTTTGAATCATTCCCAACGCATGCAATCGCTTCGAAATGGCTTGGCGGGTGACTCCTAATGCTGAAGCAAGCTCTTTTTGCATTTGGCAAGAAAAAACATTTTTAAAAAAATACATACAAAAAATAAAAATAAATAAAAAATAAAAGCTCTACATCAAACATCTTCTTTGCGTTGTTTCACTTGGAGCAGCATCTCCGTAAACTTTTTGAAGCTCTCGATGCGCTTCAGTCGCCGTTTTCTTCGAATGAAAGAAGAAAATCAACACTTCCCGCAAATGACAATTATTTGGCACAAAATCAGGCATTTTAAAACAACCAAAAGTATGACGCCAAAATTATAATTAATAGGTATTAAATGCGGCCTACATCCGCAATTCCATGTGAGGGTAGTAAGTTTACACTCAAGAGTACACACTATAACAACTTTTTATTAAACTAAGTACATTGCACGTACTTGCGTGACTATGAAGGTGTAAAGGCCTGGAGCGGCCAGAGACTACCGTTAACACCAGCGATGACTGAATTAATCTGAACGGGGGCAACTCGTCCCGCTTCCGTTGCCTACTCGACCACCGGTCGCATACCTAGAGTGGAGACTCGCTCGCTAGTTCCACTTCGCTAAGTGGTGCAGTGGGGGTATTAAGACCCTACACCGCACTTACTGCTGGAGCCATCTATTGACAAACAGCGAGAACTTATTTGCGCACCTAATAAAAGACCTCTGACTATAGCAACTTTATTCGTTGTGGATATTTCCAGGAGTGTCAGAATCGGTGTTATCCCTATCGCCTTCATTTGAAAGATAAGGCATCGTATGATCTATTGAAGGTTTTGTTTTTTATCTGAATCTCTAAATTGTTGCAGTAAAAATTTTTAGTTATCCTACAAGGACCTTTCCATGACGGGCCGAGCTTATTAGTTTTTGGTTGACGTAAGATTTTTACCAGTTGTCTTATTTTGTAAACAGGGTGAACCAAATATATCAAGTGCAATCTTGTCGTTAGGTGCTTGTGGAATATCGTGAATAATTGCCTCTGCTTGGTCTCTGAAACGGGTCGTTTCGCTCAATTGGCAGATCGCCCATTTTTTAACGTAATCAATTACTTCCTTATCCATTCCGGACTACTGTCCTATTTGTTTTGTTTTTTCTAATGTGTTCCTTTCCCCAAGGTGGTTTTGGTGAGCTACTTTCATAACAGTCTTCTTTTCTTCTTTTGTCAATTCCCGAGTGTTAGCAAAGCATAGAAGAAATTGATGTTCAGTGTGAACAGTAGACAGATATTCCATTAATTCTTGAATAAACTCTTTTATTATTGTCAACCGCACGATAGTAAATTTCCTACTCATGTTTCTTGAGTTAAGTGTTCAAAATAATTTAGCCATTTTCCTTCATTGAAAGGAGGTAAATCTTCTTCAGTTATATTTCTCAAAAGTTTACTATAAGAATTTGGTTTAGTCTTAATTCTTCCTTGTTCTTGTTTCAAACTCCATGTTGTAAAATTCTCGTGAAAAGTTTTTGTTTTAATTCTGAGACATCATCGGATCCCGTTTCAGTCTATTTCAGTTCTCATTCGGGGTAACGTCGTCAAAAGAAAGAGTCTGGATAAGCAATCTGCAAGTTTATTATCTTTTCCCTTTAAATATTCTATTTCATACTGATATTCTTCCAATCCAAGTTTCCAATGATGAAGTCTTGAACTGGGATCTTTAACGTTGTGCAGCCAGATGAAAGCCTTGTGGTCCGTCTGAATTTCAAACTTCTTACCAAAAAGGTATTGTCTCAGTCTTTTCAGGGCCCCTTACTATTGCCAGGAGTTCTTTTTCGCTAGTTGAATAATTTTCTTCGTCTTTCTTTAAAGTTCTGGAAGCGAAAAGACAAGTATGTCCGTCTTGAGATAGTATTGCTCCTACGCCTAGGTTTGAAGCGTCTGCAGTGAGTGTGAATTTCTGGTTAAAATCAGGAAAACGAAGAACTGGTACTAATATTAAGGCTGATTTTAATTCAAAGAACGCTTTCTCACAGTCAAGTAAAAATTATTTGTAAAAATTGAAAATCGAAATTTTTGGTTAAACAACTCGATATACAGAAAAATGTTATTAAAAATATATAAACTTCACACAAAAAATTCTCACTTATGAGTAACTATATTAATAAATTGAAGGAAGAGATCGAATACAGTTTTCCCGAATACTACCACACCTTTTACAATTGTATATTTTTCTGGTGTAACTGGCAATCTAAAATCTTCACTTTTTGTCTCTTATTTGCCATCTGTGGATTTAAAAATCTTTGTTTTAGTCCTTCTGTTCCCCATAGTGTTTGAGCAACTTCTCTCACAAATCTTGAATCTGTGCGCGTTTTCATGGTTTCCCAAACATCCATTTGAATTCACGTATTTTCATCAAGATGAATCTGTTGTGGATAATTTTTTTGGTACATTATTCCATTCTTATTCCAATTGTTTCGTATCATTAGAATAACTTGAAATAAAAAGGGTATGTAGTTCCGAAAAAGAGTCCATACTTTTGCGCATTACTGAACTTTATCCAATTAAAATTGAAATAATTTTCATTCATCAATTTTAGGTTTCAGCGTTGAATAATGTACAAATATAAATTGAATTTAGATAGATTTAAGTATAAGGGTTTCGAAAAGAAGATACTATCTCAAAGTGAAACATTCAAAGTTACGAATTTGACAATTTCCTATCCTGCGGTGACCATGAGCTAGCTTTAAATAAAAAAAAGACAATATTCATACCCAATCCTCGATATTATCATGTCTTGTGACAGATGGTGCATCTGCATTTTTGTCGTGCTGCCTGCTTCGGCGAAGAGATGGAGGAGGCATTTCGGTTTCCACAATTTGTCTAGTCAGTGAAACTGAAACTGTTGATTTCAGTTTCGGCTTTAATGATTTCATTGCTAGCGGAACAAATAATCGTCGAATTTCTGTTACTCTTGGTTGCTTAGTTTTTAAATAGAATTGAACTGACAGAGGGAACAAGTCTGGAATTCCATTATTTTTTGTGTAGAATGAAAAGTTATAATTTGGATGTTAGACTTAAAATTCCCCATTTCGTTAAAAATACTGCACTAAATACTTTAGCGCTCTATAGACAAATTTCTAGATTAAAAAAGAAAAGCGCTATAGAACAGAAAAACATCTAATTATAATCTTTATTGACTAAAGTGAGGAAATTGAATTTCAGGGTTAGAATTTATTCCAACACCCTTAAATTTCTGAAATTAAAACCCGTTCTTACTGTTATCAGTCCTTAGGGCGAATCAAAGAAATCTTCGACATCTGAGTCAAGGACAACAGTGTCTTTTGTTTCTAATTTCTGTAGTTCAGTAGACCGTCATGCGCGCGCTCAAAGCGCGCGCCTACGTGAATTTTTCTTGTATGAATGTTGAAATGTTGATAACGAAGAATCTTCTAAATGGGAATGTCATTAAAAATACATTGTGGGAGTAGGGGGGCGGGGGGGTTTAAAATATGACCAATTTCAGACACAACACCTTTTGTATGATTTGATTAGAAACGCTTTACATTCCCAACATTTTAAGTAAAAAATATTGCGTTTTCAACAAAATAGATGACTATTTCACGAAAGAGATCGTTTTTTAAGAAAATAGTTGAATTTTCAGTAAAAAAAATTAATTTTCGACAAAAGATTTAAATCTTTATCCAAGAAAGATTTTTGCATTCAGACGTGTCAACTCTACAGTTTTATTTTTAACCAAAAAAGATCTGAAAATCACCGTTCCTCTGTTATTGATACATATGATTAAAAACTTCATATTTCAACATTATTTAATTTTTACTTATATATACATGTAATTTAAAAAAAAAGTTAAACAACCACCGCAGGGCACCGCTAAGAGCAACTGCCTCTAAAAAAATGTCAATAGCCCCCAGTAGAACCGCGGTAAAATACACCTATGGCCACGTCTCACATCCGTGAGATGGGTGGTCACAGGGCACCACGAAATCACAACGACAGGCCGGCGAAACCCACATGTGTCTTGAGGACACGAAGCGACCCAAGGATGAAAGCTTTCTGCATCCATATCGCGAGTGCCTTGGCATATTTTTAGCACGCGTGTATGGCTTTAAGGTTACGAACCAGTGATAATTTCGCACCTCCGAGAGCACCTATCACAAGGACAATTACTCGTACCGAATATTTTGGGTACAGTCGCTGCAGCTCTCTTTTAAGGTATTGAATCCTCTCCTCTTTTTCTTTCTCCTTTGCAGTGATGTTGTATTCAGACGGAGCCGAGAATTCGATGACGAATATAGTGGCCAAGGGTCTCGGCAGCTTGCTC
Source organism: Andricus quercusramuli (assembly GCA_932178445.1). Lineage (NCBI taxonomy): Eukaryota > Metazoa > Arthropoda > Insecta > Hymenoptera > Cynipidae > Andricus > Andricus quercusramuli. The sequence continues at coordinate 44,245 of CAKNXH010056141.1, read as the reverse complement.
CGCGGCTTTCTAAAGGAACGCTCCTTCGCCAATCATCTCTTGGTTCCTGACCATCTTTAGGAGAGGATCTCTGCCATTCGCAACGATGTAAGCTGTACTTGAAACAATTCGGTTATGAAGACACTGGAGATTCAGAAGTCCGCGTCCGCCTTGACGGCGTGAAATGTATAATCGCGGAACTGACGAATTGATATGCAAGCTTTTATGCATATGCATGATCTTACGCGTGGTGACATCAAGGGCCTTAAGCTCGTTCTTCGCCTATTGAACCACCCCAAACGAGTAGAGTAGAACCGGGACGGCAAGCATGTTAGTCGCAGATACCTTGTTCAACGCCGACAGACTGGAAGACCAAATCTATCGAAGAAGATGCTTGTATCTGCTTCGGAGAGACTCCTTCACTGATGTTACGTCCTGAATGCGGCTTTGAGGCACGCCCAGGTATGTATAGGTCTCTCCAGTATTAAGATGTCTAATAACACTTATATCCACAAGCTCAGGGTCCTTGGGAACGCCAGTAATCTTTCCTTTCTTCAAATGAATTTTGGCACACTTGTCCAAATCAAAGTCCATCCCAATCTCCCCTGTGTAGTTCTTGACGATATTTATAGCAGTTTGAAGTTTGCTTTTACCAGCGGCATAGATCTTCAGGTCATCCATATAAAATACATGAGTGACCTCATGCTCACGCTGATTAGTGCCGCCACAGAGGTATCCAGGAGAATTTGGTAGTGCGAGAGATAGAGGCAGAAGTGTGATGCAAAAAAGCAAAGGGCTCATACTATCCCCTTGAAAGACACCCCTCTGGAAGGTGACGTTGTTCGTCGTCAGACGATAATTCCTAGATGATATATATACATATACACACACACATATATATATATATATATATATATATATCATATAATATCATATTATATTATAATATATTATATCGTCCGGGAATGGCTTCTTATATAACCTATTATCCCCACTATCCAAATATTCAAAATGTGATGAGCAGGTTAGCTTTTTCTTTTTTTTAGTGCAACATTTCACAAATGTGTTGCAAAATATGCACAACAAACACATTATTTAACATACGAATTAACAATCAAATTTTTTTTTGTTAATTATTGATTTCATTTTTTCCGTGTTAAACTTTACAAAAAATTCTTAGCACACAAAAAATGTTACGTGTTATAAAACATTGAATGTTTGCACATTACATTATTTATTATTATTATTTATTTTATTTATTTATTATTATTATTATACATTAATATTATACATTATATACTTTTCAATTATTGGTTCATATTTTTATTTTGTTCAACTTTACGAAAGGAGACATTTTTTGTCATCAGAAGAAATTAATTCTCAAACCAAAAGAAGAGGACACTTTAAAAAGGAAGAGTTGATATTTCAAGTCAGAAGGATAAATATTCAACACAAAGTTAATTTTTTAACCAAATAGTTTATCATGCAATCTTTCCCTTGAGTGAATAAACAATTCAGTGATTTTCTCTTCGTCATGATCTGAATCTCGCGCTCAAGTCAGCCACTGATTGCACGGGCTAAGGATATTTTTTTTATGAGTTATTTAATCGTTTCTACCAAAGATATATTATAAATCAAAATATTTAATATTGGTTTTGTTTCTAATCTAGTCCAAGCCAGAGAAACATGTAAGTCAGGTTCCATTAAACGATTAACACAGGAATGCCTTCTCTTATGTTTTCCTGAAAATCACCGTTCCTATGTTATTAATATTCTAAGGCCATTGAGTTATTTAACCACTTTTAACAATAAAACTTTCAAAAAAGTAAAGTCGGTTTATTTTTATTATATGGCCTGAGATAATTAGCGCAGTAATGTAAATAATAAGAATAAAAAAATTCGATTTGAGTGAGAGAAATGTCTGTCAGCATATTCTGCATTATTAGATTCTGAAGGTTTTTTTTTGTTTTTTCCGAATCAGAAATACTAGCTTACTAATTTTTTAAATAGAAATATGTTTGTGAACCGAAAAAAAAATTAATTTGAATATTTGTGTAGAATGGAGCGGTTAAATTCACAAGGCCGTAATTTTGAGGTTACGGTTCGAATTCTTCGTTTTAAGCAAAAAGAATTCAAATGAATTTTTTTTTTTGCTTGGAAAACATAATTATATTGAGAAATTGAGTACAGGTACATAGATTAGAACTTTGAAGCAACACTTTTAAAGTCATGTAATTTGAAGCGAGACAATTCTAAAATGTCATAAATAATTAAATATCGCAAGCTAAACAAAATTGAAAATTTCAATACATACTTCCAAATGGTAATCTAAAATTAGTAATATATGCTTACTGCCCAAAAGTAAAATATACGCATTTAGAAGATCATCTATTTTTTCATTTTGACCATTATTTAACCACACAATATTCTGCTTCCCATTCGTAAAATAGACGAAATCGTTCGAAATAGACATCTTTCTTATTCTTTGACAGATCACACTTTTATGCTTCGAATCACTCGCGAGTCAGGAGAAGATTACGCTTCCCTTTGTTTCTTTCCCCCTCCAGGGATATCATTTTTCTGGTGATGTTAGGGTGTGAGGAATGTTTTGAAATAATGAGCAAAAAGGAGTTGTTGGAAGGAAGAACAGAGGGAATAGAAAAAGATCTGACCTGGCAGGAAAGGAGAAGAAAATGGCAGAAAGAAAGGTAGCAGGGTAATAATAGGGAGAGACAGCATTTCGTCGGCTGGGAGAAGGACTATGCCGACTCCGCTGAGCGCTGAAAACTGTGCCGATTCGGCTGGGTGCTGAAAACTGTGCCGATTCGCGCGAGCCGAGAAAACTGTGCCGATTCGGTTAAGTTTTGAAGAATGTGCCGTTTCAAGAAGGATAAATCTTTGCTCCGTTTTAAGTTGGCAACCCCATGTTCTACACAGTGGCGGCGTTGCATGGGTTGGCACCCGGGGCGGATGCGGTGTGACTCTTTCGTTTTGTCACCCCTTATTGTCCCTTATTGGCACCCATTGGAGCTTGGCACCCGGGGCGGACCGCCCCACCGCCTCCACCCCTTACGCAACCACTGGTTCTACATACTAAAATACATACGTATATACACACACACACACACACACACATATATATATATATATATATATATATTACAATCATAATATTCTAATTCTAATTAAAAAATAATAATACATTATGTAATAATTATGATATTATATTATAATCAAAATTTACATATATAATTATAATATATAATTATTGAAATGCAAGTAATTCCTTTCAGCATTATTCTTTTGAAAGCGAAAAATCTCTGATTAGAAAATGAGAAATTACATAATATCCATTTATATCAATATTGGTTTTATAGGCAGAAAAAAATATATTTTAAAGCGAAAACCAAAATATTAAGTATAGTTATTTTTATGCATCTACATTGCTACGTCCATTCGATGTTTCCTTTTGTACTGCAACGCACAGTGGTTCAGAAATGGAGTATTGTGGACAAATTCTTCTACAGGTGACATTTCTGAACCGATTAAATTTTTTATATATAAATACTCTGCATGACATTCCTCACAAAATTAAGAGAGTCAATTTTTTTATTTATTTGTTTGTTTGACAATACTTGAACAAATATAGCGGAAAAATTCCCCATTTCAATGATCTGATTTTTCATCTCGGAATCTCTTAAATATAATCATTTATAAGTAACCTGGAAAGTTATAAACAATTTGTTAACCCATTAAGTCTCATGGGCAGGTCAATTGATACAGCAGAAAAATTCATGTTGAGATAAGAACATTTAAATAAAAGACGATCTTTTATGGGAAAAAAATCATTTTCGATTGCTCAAACATATATTTTGTTTAAACAATTTGTCTAATAATGTTAGAGGAAAAAACTGATAGCACCATTTAATTCTACGGAAAAAATTAAAGAGGTAATGCGTTATACAATTTTGTTGTCAACCCTATTTTTTATGTACTATAATTTAATGCAGTATATTTGTTCATTTATACTATTGTTGAAACTAAAATTGTTTAAAAAATTATTTATTACTTTAAAAGTTGTTTATAAATTTCTAAATTATAACAATTTATCGTTACTAGTACCATTACTATAATAAATTACAACAATTTGAAAACAAAAAATTTTTTGTAACAAAATGCCATACTGTGAAATTTGTTCAAATAAATTGTTTATAATAATTAAGTAATAAATACATTTTTTAATAGAATATTTCGGATTTCTTAGTCTATCTGCATCCGCTCTGACAATCGGTTCACAAATGCCACCTGTAGAAGAATCTGTCCACAAAAATCAATTTCTGAACCACTGTGCGCTGCAGTACAAAAGGAAACATCGAATGCACGTAGGAATGTAGATACATAAAAATAATTATACTTAATATTTTGTTTTTCACTTTGAAATATATTTTTTTCTGCCTATAAAACCAATATTGATATAAATGAATATTATATAATTTGTCATTTTCTAATCAGAGATTTTTCGCTTTCAAAAGAATAATGCTGAAAGGAATTACTTGCATTTCAATAATTATATATTAAAATTATCAGGGTGGCCATTATTTTTTTCATTTTCCTCTTCCGGTTTTCTCCCGGTTCTCCCGGTAGAAATTCGTGATTTCTCCCGGTTTAAAAAAAAAATACTGTTGTTGCGAAACGTGCAGTTTTTTCACATATGATCAATTGCGGAACTCGATGAGCATCGGCAAACCGATTTACGAGAATTACATTGACTTTCAATCATATAATAAGCAGGATAAGAAAATATTAATGCCTAATAGAGGAAAATGCAAACATGTTTTATTATATACATATTATATATGTTTTGAGGAAACATGAAATCATCGAAACAAGTTTAGTTGAATCACAGATTGTTTCAACTTCAACACTGTATGAGACTACAGAACCTCCAGAACAGTCTAGAATGCGAACTAGTACGCACGCATACGCACAGTGGGGCCAAATGGAAAAACGATGTTCAAAATAATCTGTAGCT